>VMDO01017860.1:0-43785 GCA_007922755.1 Pedetes capensis
TGATTCCATATCTTTGCTATTGTGAAAAGCGCTGCATTGAACATGGAGATGCAGGTGTCTCTATGGTATGATGACTCATCTCCCTTTGGGTAAATTCCCAATAGTGTTATAGCTGGGTCATATGGTAGTTCTATTTTTAGTTTTTTGAGGTACCTCCATACTGATTTCTATAGTGGTTGCACCATTTTACAGCTCCACCAGCAATGTAAAAGTGTTCCCTTTTCCCCGCAGCCTCGCCAGCATTTGTTGTTGTTTGTTTTATTGATCTTGGCCATTCTTACTGGTGTAAGGTGAAAGATAGATTAACTTTCAATCCAAAACTAATTAGAAGAGATGAAGAAGGGCACTATATATTACTAAAAGGAACAATCAATCAGGAACCAATAACTCTTCTAATATATATGCTCCAAATACAGGGGCACCTAGCTTTCTAAGACAAACTTTAAGGGACATAAAGAACTTTATTGGACCAGACACAATAACTATGGGAGACTTCAATAACCCACTGTTGCCAAAACACAGGTCATCAGAACAGAAAATCAACAGAGAAATGATGAATCTAGTCTCCACCCTAAACCAACTGATCTCAAAGATATGTACAGAATATTCCATCCACATTATGAGGAACACACATTATTCTCAGCTTGATGCAGAACATTTTCAAGATAGATCATATGCTAGTCCATAAGAATTCCCTCAACAAATACAAAAAAGTAGAAATTATTCCTTGTTCCTTATCAGACCACAATGGAATAAAATTGGAACTCAATAGCAAGAACAATTCCAGAAATTTTACAAACTCATGGACACTAAGTAATACACTGATGAATGACCAATGGGTTGTTGAAGAAATCAAAGTGGAATTTAAAAAACTCCTGCAATCAAATGATGATGAAAACACATCCTACCAAAACATATGGGATACAGTAAAGGCAGTTTTAAGAGGGAAGTTTATAGCAATAAGTGGCTTCATCAATATGGTAGAGAAGAGCCAAATAAATGACTTAATGACACACCTTAAGACACTAGAAAATTAACAACAAATTAATCCTAAAAGGAGCATCCAGAAAGAAATTACCAAGATAAAGGCAGAAGTATCTCAATTAGAATCTAAAAAGATAATTCAAAAAATTAATAAGAGTAAAGGGGCTGGGATTTAGCTCAGTTGGTAGAGCACTGCGCTGCAGTCTCTGAGGTCCCTAGTTTGATTCCCAGCACCACAAAAATGGGAGAAGGACATGGCAATCCACTCCCAAGGCAATCCCTAAACAGTCTGCCATTGAAAGCCCTATGAGGGTCGCTATGAGTCGAATCTTGACCTGATAGCACCTAACAACAACAACAACAAATAAGAGTAAAAGCTGGTTCTTTGAAAAGATTAATAAAATAGACACTGTTCTGGCCAATCTCATCAAAAAGAAAAAGGAAAAAGCTAATATAGTATAGATTAGGAAGGAAAATGGGACCATAACCACTGGCTACAATGAAATACAGAAAATCAGCAGAGATTACTTTGGGAGATTGTATTCCCCAAAATACAAAAATACAGAAGAAATGGATAAATTTATTAACACATATGACTTACCAAAACTAACCCCAGAAGACATAAGTGACTTAAACAAGCCCGTTACATATACAGAAATAGAAAAGGTAATAAAAAGTTTCCCAACAAAGAAGAGCCCAGATCCTAATGGGTTCACAGTAGAATTTTACCAAACTTTCAAAGAAGATATAATACCTGTCTTCCTCAAATTATTCTAAAAAGTAGAAAAGGAGGGAACACTCCCAAACTCATTCTATGAAGCTACCATCACCCTGATACCTAAAACAGGAAAGGATTCATCTAAGATAGAGAATTATAGACCCATTTCCCTTATGAACATAGGTGCAAAAATCTTTAACAAAATCCTGGCAAACCAAATCCAACAACATATTAAAAAAGTTGTTCACCATGACCAAGTGGGATTTATTCCACAGATGCAATGCTGGTTCAATTTATGGAAATCAATTAATGTAATCCAACATATCAAGAGACTGGCAAACAAAAACTATACGATCATCTCAATTGATGCTGAAAAGGCCTTTGACAAAGTGCAACATCTTTTCATGATAAAAGTCTGGAGAAGATAGGCATAACAGGCAAATACATTAACATCATAAAAGTCATCTATAACAGACCTACAGCCAACATTATATTAAATGGAGAAAAAATGAAACAATTTCCTCTAAGATCTGGAATGAGAGAAGGATGTCCACTCTCTTCTATTCTATTTAACATAGTAATTGAAGTCCTTGCCAGGGCAATCAGACAAGAGAAAGAAATCAAAAGGATACAGATTGGCAATGAAGAGGTCAAACTACCATTATTTGCAGATGACATGATACCTTACCCAAAACCTCATCCAGAAAACTTTTAGATCTAATCAACTCCTTCAGCAAAGTGGCAGGATACAAAATTTATGCACAAATATCAATAGCTTTCCTTTACACCTACTGTAAGCAGGAAGAGAAGGAAATTACAGAAACAATACCTTTTATGATAGCCCACCAGAAAATTAAGTACCTTGGAATCAATATAACCAAAGACCCTACAGACCTCTACAAGCAAAATTTCAAAACATTAAAGAAAGAAATCACAGAAGATACTAAAAAATGAAAGGACCTTCCCTGCTCCTGGATAGGGAGAATTAATGTAGTAAAAATGGCTATCCTACCAAAAGCAACCTATAGATTTAATACAATTCCCGTTAAAATTCCATTGACAGAGTTTACAGAAATAGAAAAAAGATACAAAAATTTATATGGAATCACAAAAGACCATGTATAGCCAAAACACTCTTAAGCTGCAAAACTAGTGCAGGTGGAATCACAATCCCTGACTTTATACTATAGGGCAGTGGTGGCAAGAACAGCTTGGTGATGGCACAAAAATTGGTCTGAAAACCAGTGGAACAGAATAGAAGATTGACAAATACCTCAACACACCTATAGCCACCTAATATTTGACAAAGGAGTAAAACAAGCAAACTGGAAAAAGGATAGCCTTTTCAACAAATGGTGCTGGGAAACATGGGTATCTGCTTGCAGAAAAATGAAAACCAACTCACATCTCTCAATATATATGAGAGTTAACTCAAAATGGATAAAAGATCTCAACATAAAACCAGAAACCTTAAAATTAATAGAACATAGGACAGGCAATATGTTCCAACAAATAGGCATAGGAAAATATTTCCTTAATAGGACTCCAATTGCTCAAGAAATTGCAACAAAAATAGATAAATGGGATGGCATGAAATCAAAAAGCTTCTGCACAGCAAAAGAAACAATTAACAGAGTCAAGGAAATCCCCACTGAATTGGAAAAAGTCTTCACATCCTATACATGAGACAGAGGTCTAATTACCAGAATTTATAAAGAACTCAAGAAAAAAATACCCAAGAAAACAAATAACCCAATACACAAATGCGCAAAAGAACTGAAGAGACAGTTCTCAAATGAAGAGGTCCATAAAGCCATGAAACACATGAAAAAAAATACTCAATATCCCTAGCCACTAGGGAAATGCAAATTAAAACAACTCTGAGATGTCACCTTATACCAGTAATAATGGCCAAGATCAATAAAACAAATAACAAGTGCTGGCAAGGTTATGGAGAAAAGGGAACCCTCTTATACTGCTGGTGGAGCTATAAATTAGTCCAACCACTTTGGAAATTAATATGGAGGTATCTTACAAAACTAAAAATTGATCTACCATATGACCCAGCTTTAACACTATTGGGAATTTACCCAAAGGGAGATGTGTCATCATACCACAGAGACACCTGCATCTCCATGTTCAATTCAGCACTTTTCACAATAGCAAAGATATGGAATCAACAAAAGTGCCCATCAACAGAAGAATTGATAAAGAAAAATATGGTACATATACATAATGGAATACTACTCAGTGATCAAAAAAATGAAATAATGCCATTTGCAGCAGAATGGATGGAATTGGAGAAAATTATTTTAAGTGAATGAACACACACCCAGAAAGAGAAATACCACACGTTCTCACTCATATGTGGGAGCTGAATCAAAATTACAAGAAGGAAAAAATCCTATGCGGAGGTTGGTACATAATAAAAAGCTAAAGTTGACTTAGTGGAGAAAGGACAATTTGGGGAGTGCAAAAGAAGGACGGAGGGATCTAGCAAAAGTAGGAAATCCTGGGAGAGGAGAGAGGGGAGAGGAGGAACAAGGGCGAATGAGGAATGGGGGAGGGGGTGACCTCAGATTGAACAGCCCAACTTTAATAGTTCTGGAAATAATTATAATAACACCAATAATACCAAAGAATGGTAATAATATGGATGGGCTAGAAAATTCATGTGATAGTACTGACAATGTAAAAAGATACTTCACTACAGAAAAAGTTTTACTCTTAAACATGATTTGGATCCAAGGATATATAGAAAAATATTACCACAAAAAGAAATGCAAATGGAAGAAATGTCTTTGGTGGAGGCAGGTGGGATGTAGGGAGGAAGTGTACAAGAGGGTAAGGGGGAACTTATCTGTGAAATGTACAACAAAATGCATATATGGAAATGTCACAATGTCAGAATGAAACACATTAAGTTGTACATTAAAATTTTCCAATAAAAAATAAAGAACTGAGATAAAAAGTAAAGGCATAGAGAACTTATTCAATGAAATTACAGCAGAAAATTTCCCTAATCTGGGAAAAGAAATGGACATCCAACCACAAAAGACATTTAGAACACCAAACAGCTATGACCTAAAAAGAACATCCCCACAACACATACTTAAAATCCCAAGATTACAGAACAACAACAACAAAATATATTAAAAGCTGGAAGAGAAAGATACCAACTTGCTGACAAAAGAAAACTTATCAGAATTACAGAAGACCTCTCACCACAAATCCTAAATTCTAGGAAATGATAGAAAGATATTCTTCAAGCCTTGAAAATAAATAATTGCCAACCAAGATTATTATATCCAGCAAAGTTATTATTTAAAATGGAAGGAGAAATAAAGACATTCCATGACAAGCACACGCTAAAGCAATACATCACTACCAAACTAGGACTACAGAAGATACTTAAAGTGATCCTACACACAAAGGAAGAAGAAAGTCTTCAGTATGAAAGCACAGGAAAGAACAAACTCTGTGGGAAGAACAGACAAACTAAAGAGAACTAGGAAAGAATCTCAAAAGAATAGCAAACCCAGAATATAAATAAGGGAGAAAGAAAGGAATGAATAGTTTATGAACCAACCAGGGAAAAACACAACCTAAAAAACAGGAAAACCTTTCTCAGCAATAACCCTAAATATAAATTATCTTAGCTCTCCAATTAAAAGACATAGATGAATTGACTGGATTAATAAACAAAATCTAATGATTTATTATCTGCAAGAAACACATCTCACTGGCAAGGACACCCACAGATTGAAAACAAGAGGATGGAAATTGATATATCAAGCAACTAGAAGTCATAAAAATGAGGAGTAACCATCCTTATATCAGACAATGTGGACTTCAAGTTAAAACTAGTCTGAAGATACAAGGAAGCTCACTACATATTAATAAAGAGAACAACTGACCAAGGAAATACAATAATTGTAAATATATATGCATTGAACATTGGTGCACCCAACTTCATTGAAAAGACATTATTGGATTTAAATGGACAGATAGGTCCAGATACAATAATAGTGGGTGATTTCAGTACCCCATTCTCATCAATAGAAAGAACATTGAGACAAAAAGTGAAAAAGAGTTAAACACCACAATAGATCAAATGGACTTAATAGACATATACAGAGTATTCCACCCAAAAACTACAGAGCACACATTCTTTTCAGCAGCCCATGGAACATTCTCTAAAATTGATCACATTTTAGGCCATAAATCAAGTCTTAACAAATATGGAAAAAATAAAATAATTTCATGTATCTTATCAGACCATAATGGAATAAAACTAGAAATGAACAGCAAGAGAAATTACAGATACTATATAAGTATGTGGAAAATGAACCACACACTCTTAAAGGACCAATGGGTACTTGAAGAAATCAGAGAAGAAATTAAAAAATTCCTAGAATCAAATGAAAAGGAAAGCACAACCTACCAGAACTTTTGGGATACAGCAAAGGCAGTGTTAAGAAGTAAATTTATAGTGATGAATGCCTACATTAAAAAAATGGAGCAAGCTCAAACAAATAACTTAATGATGTACCTCAAGCTCTTAGAAGAAGAACAACAAATAAAACTCAAAACCAGTAGAAAGAAATAAATAATAAATATCAGAGAAGAAATTAATGAAATGGGCACTAAAAGAACAATAAAAAGAATTGATGAACAAGAAAAGATAAAATAGACTGACATATCCTTAGCCAAACTAACCAAAGGAGAGAGAAGATTCAAATCAAGGAAATTAGAGATGAAAAAAGGAACATTACAACAGATTCCAATGAAATCCAGAGCATCTTTAGGGAATAATCTGAAAAATTATATTCAGAAAGCTGGAAAACTTAGATGAAATGGACAAATTCCTAGACACATATGACCTGACAAAATTAAGTCAAGAGGATATAAATAACTTAAACAGACCTATAATGAGCAGCAAGATTAAAGCAGTAATAAAGAGTCTCCCGACAAAGAAAAGCCTGGGACCAGATGGATTCACTGCTGAATTCTACAAAATCTTGAAATAAGAATTAACATCAATGCTCCTCAAATTATTCTACAAAATACAAATGGAAAGACCACTACTATGTTCATTTATGAAGCCAGTATTACCCTGATAGCAAAATCAGATGATACATCAAGAAAAAAGAAAGAAAGAAAAAAGAAAGAAAACTATAGACCAATATCCCTAATGAACTTATATGCAAAAATCTTTAATAAAATACTTGCAAATTGATTTCAACAACATATTCAAGAGATCATACATTATTATCAAGTTGGTTTCATCTCAGGTTTGTAAGACTGATTCAACATGTGCAAGATAATAAACATAATACAACATATAAACAGACTCAGAAACCACATGATCTTATCAATAAATGCAGAAAAGGCCTTTGACAAAATCCAACATCCTGTTTTGACAAAAGCATTGAAGAAACTGGGAATTAAAGGAGCATACCTCAACATAATAAAGGCAATGCATATGAAAAGCTCACTGCCAACCTCATACTAAATGGAGAAAAAAAGTATTTCCACTAAAATCACAAACAAAACAAGGGTGTTCACTGTCTCTACTGCTATTCAATGTAGTAATTGAACTATTAGCCACAGCAATGAGATAAGAGAAAGAAATAAAAGGGATCCAAATAGGAAAGAAAGAAGTCAAATTATCCCTATTTGTAGATGACACAATCCTATACTTAAAAGACCCAATAGATTCCACTAGAAAACTCTTAGAGCTGATAAACACTTTTGGCAAAGTATCAGGATACAAAATTAATATACAAAAATGAGTAGCTTTTCTTTATACCAGTAACAACCAGGTGGAGAAAGAAACCAGGAAAATAAACCCATTCACAATAGCTTCAAAACAAATAAAATACCTGGGAATAAACCTGATCAAGGAGGTGAAAGACCTGTACAATGAAAACATTAAAACACTAAAAAAAGAGATTGAAGAAGATGCTCAAAAGTGGAAAGACCTCCCATGCTCATGGATTGGAAGAATTAGTATTGTGAAAATGGCTATGTTACTGAAAGCAATATACAGATTTAATGCAATCCCCATCAAATCCCAATGACATTCTTCACAGAAATAGGGAAAACAACCCAAAAATTCATTTGGAAGCACAAAAGACCCCAAAACACTGACGTGATCCTGAGCAGAAAGAAAAATGCACAGAGCATCACAATTCCTAATTTCAAATTATACTACAAAGTAACAAAAACTGTATGGTACTGGCATGAAAACAGACATGTAGACCAATGGAATAGAGTAGAGGATCCAGAAATAAACCTATGCAGCTATAGCCATCTAATATTTGACAAAGGTGCCAAAAACATAAGTTGGAGAAAAGACATCCTTTTCAATAAATGGTGCTGGGAGAATTGGATATTTTTATGCAGAAGACTGAAATTAGATCCCTCTCACCTTGTACAAAAATCAGTTCAAAATGGATTAAAGACCTTAATGTAAAACCTGAAACTTTGAAACTGCTAGAGGAAAACAGAGAAAACACTTCAGGACATAGGCATATGCAGTGACTTTCTGAATAGGAACCCCAAAGCACAGGAAACAATAGCAAGAATTGACAAATGGGATTGCATGAAATTAAAAACTTTTGCACAGCAAAGGACACAGTTATCAGAGTTAAGAGGCAACCTACATAATGGGAGGAAATCTTTGCTAGCTATATGTCAGGCGAGGGATTAATATCTAGAATATATAAAGAGCTCAAAAAATTAAACACCAAGAAAGAAAAGTATCCAATCAAACAACAGGTAAAAGAATTGAACAGAGAATTCTCAAAAGAAGTAATACAAATGTCTCACAATCATATGAAAAAATGTTCAATATCCTTAGCTGTCAGGGAAATGCAAATCAAAACTACACTAATATATCATCTCACCCCAGTCAGAATGGCTATCTTCAACAAAAGAAACATCAACAAATACTGGTGATGATGCTAGGAGAAAGGAATTCTTATGCACTGCTGGTGGGAATGCAGATTGGTCTAGCCACTATGGAAATCAGTATGGAGCTACCTCAAGAAACTAAAAATAGTACTGCCCTATGACCTGCTTATCCCACTCCTGAGCATATATCTGAAGGAATATAAGTCAATATACCATAGAGATATCTGCTCATCCATGTTTATTGTGGTGTTATTCACAGTAGCCAAGATATGGAATCAACCTAGGTGTCCAACAGATGAGTGGATAAAGAAATTGATAAAATGGGAGAAGGGCCAGGCAATCCACTCCCAAGGCAATGTGAAACAGTCAGCCATTGAAAACTCTGTGAGGGTCACTATGAGTCGGATACCGACTTGACGGCACCTAACAACAACAACAACAACAATATATATATTAATTAAGGTGCTATTGAATAGGAGGGGCTGGGATTTAGCTCAGTTGGTAGAACACTGCACTGCAGTCTCTGAGGTCCTGAGTTCAATTCCCAGCATGACAAAAATGGGAGAAGGGCCTGGCAATCCACTCCCAAGGCAATCCCGAAACAGTCAGCCATTGAAAACCCTATGAGGGTCACTATGAGTTGGATACCGACTCGATGGCACCTAACAACAACATATATATAGTACAGAGTTTTATTCAGATATAAAGTAAGACAAAATTATGGTATTCGCTGGAAAATGGATGGAACTAGAGATCATCATTTTAAATGAATTAAGCAAGACCCAGAAAGATAAACATCATATGTTTTGTCTCATATGTGGATGTTAGATTTTAATATATATATATATTATATAATATATATATAATATTATATATTATATATATATTATATTATATATATATAATTATATATATAATATATATATATAATATATATAATATATATATAATATATATATATAATATAATATAATATAATAATATAATATATATATAATATTATATATATAATATAATATATATATTATATATATATTCATTATTAAAACATGTGGATCATGAAAACAGATAGGATTTAAATAGGGAAAGGTAATGAACTAAGGGGGAGGGGACAAGAAGAACTGGTAACAGGAGAAAAAAAATCACAAATATTGCCCTTATGGCAAAATTGGGATGTATATATACAGGTAAATATACTCACAAAAAAGACATGCCAGTAGAAAGGAGACCATTGGTGAGGAGGTAGGGGAGGGGGTGGAGGGTCATGAGAGGTTAAGAGGGAAGTTAATGTGAGCAATGTACAATGAAATACATGTATGGAAATGTCATAATGAGACCCATTAAATTGTACACTAAAAATTACTAATAAAAAGTTCAAAAAATAAAAAAATAAATGGCATAGTATTTACATAAAAGCAAAAAAAATTGAAGATATGTGTTCTAGAAAATAGCTAGAAGGTGAGTGTTTGCCTTCTCTTGCACTTTACTTAAGAATGTCAAGTGTATAATGACTCTTTGCAAGAACATCTTTCATATACTGTTGTCCTTTTGGTTCATGATGTCCCTTATTAGGAAGATGCCATTTGGCTTTATTTGTTTAGTCATGTATTTATGCATTTTAATACTGGCAATTTTGGCTTCTTGTGTGGGGAAGAGAGAAGAGAAGAGAATGAGTAGTTATTGCATGCCTAATATATGTGACCTCCTGTGCTAGAAACTTAAAATTTATTGTCTCATTTATAATTCCCAACAGTTTTGTAAAGTATACATTCGTATGACCATTTTATAGGGGAGTAAAAGTAGCCTCTGAGAAGTTAGGTAACAGGATCAAGGTAAATCAGCTCATAAGTAGGATTTGGATCTAAGACTGTCTGCCTCCAAAGCCATACATTTTATTATGTATATGGTCTTGGATGGTCCAGCCTTTACCAGTGCATAGATACGTTTTGTCATAACTTTAGAGGAACAATAGACTCCCCAGTTCTTCTTGGTTTAAAAATTCTATTAAGTGCTATACCCATTCATCCTCTTAGATCTACCTACCAACTCTTACTTTTAAAATACTAATCTAAGCCTCGGGGTTGAGGTTTAGTTCATTTGGTAGACTGCTGCTCTGCACTCTCTGATGACTCAGATTCAGTCCCTAGCACTGCAAGAACACAAGGACATGGCAATCCACTCCCAAAGCAATCCAGAAACAGCCAGCCATGGAAAACCCTATGAGGGTCACTATGAATGGGACCCAACTCAATTGGCACCTAACAACAACAACAACAACAGCAACAGCAATCTAAGCCTCATAACAATCTTCCCATCAAACAGATTTAAGTGATTATCTATAAATATCACTATAAGAAAGCAATTAACACTATTTTTTGAGTTTTATATTGTAACTTCATTCTTCTTTACTGTTGAATAATATTCCATTGTGTATATATACCACATTTAAAAAAATCCAATCCTCTGTTGATGGATATCTGCTGCCATTCCATAAGCAGGGTAGAAGGGTTCCTTTTTCCACTCTATCCTTGCCAGCATCTGTTGTTTGTTTTGTTGATGTTAGTCATTCTGACTGGGGTGAGATGAAATCTTAGTGTAGTTTTGATTAGCATTTCCCTGATGGTTAAGAATACTGAATATTTTTTCATATGTGTATTGGCTCTTTGTATTTCTTCTTTTGAGAACTATCTGTTCAGTTCCATTTCCCATTTATTTACTGGATTAGTTATTACTTTAGTGTTTCATTTCTAGAGGTTTTTTTTTTTTTTTTTTTTTTTTTTTTTTTTTTTTTTTTTTTTTTTTTTTTTTTTTTTTTTTTTTGGTACTGGGTGCTTGAGCCCAGGGCCTCATGCATACTTTGAAAGCACCCCAAGCCCCTTTTAAAATTTTTTATCTTGATTCAGGGCTCACTAAATTATGCAGGCTGACTCTTGCCTTGAACTTGCAATCCTCTTGCTTCAGCAAGAGATTATGCTGAGATTATACATGTGAGCCACTACATCTTGCTGATTTCTTGAGTTCTTTATATATCCTAGATATTAACCCTCTGTCAGATGTACAGGAAACAAAGATTTTCTTCCATTTTCTAGGCTTTCCATTTACTCTATTAATTTTTTTCTTTTGCTGTGCAAAAGCTTTTTAATTTTATGAAATCCCATTTGTCAAATCTTGATGCTATTTCCTGGACTTTTGGAGTCTTGTTAAGAAAATACTTGACTATGCCAATGTGTTGGGGTGTGTTCTGTACATTTGCTTCCAGTAGTTTCAAATTTTCCAGATTTACATTAGGGTCTCTGATCCATTTTTAGTTGGCTTTCATGCAGGGTGAGAGATACAGGTCTGCTTTCAGTCTTCTACATATGGTTATCAAGTTTTCCCAGCGGCATTTGTTGAAGAGATTATATTTTCTCATATGTATGCCTTTGGCATCTTTGTTGAAGATCAGGTGGCTCAAGGTATGTGGGTATATATCTGGGTCTTCTATTCTGTTCCATTGATCTTCATGCCTTAAACAAAGTTATTGTATGTTTATGTACTGAGTGCCAAAATCCTTCTTAAACCATGTGCTAGAAGTGAAAAGTCCTGTTGCCTGACAAAAAGGCCAAAACAGATTTTCATAAAGCAGTAGGATATCCCTAACAAACTATTTCATTAATGAAAATGCTAAATACTTACATTGCCTCTTGCTTAATTTAAATAACCAACATATGGCTATCGCTGATCTTGAACACATTGATGGTAACTAATTTTAACATTCTTATTCATGTTTCTTTCCTTCTTATAACAGAAGGAAAAAGCTTCTGCTCTTCAAGTGTCATGAATATGAAGACTAAGACCAGACTAGAGCCCCCTACATGCTTATCTGTACCTATGTACTCTATACCACACTCTGACTCTATCAAAGCCCCAGTAGGTGGAGGGCTTCCCCCAATAGCAAGGAATAAGAATGTAAAAAGAACCCATTGTTCTTGACCTTCCTGTCAATCAGCATGGCAGTAGAAGTATGGGATCCATGGGTCCTGAACTTGCAGTATTCTGGGTAGAAACTTTCTTCTTATCCTCTTACCATTTTCTATTACAGAAATAAAAGGTACTGGGTGTGCTTATGTTTTTTCTGAAAGCGCTCTGAATATAGGATAGAGATGAGAATTTGTAAGCCATTTGTTAATTTTTTAATGTTTAATCTAAAGTAAAATATTATGTCCTATTGTCTCCTTCTTCATATTAAGAAATAAACTCTTTGCTGTATTGGTTTCTCAGGGGTTATGCCTCAAATTGTATCAATATAACACAGAAAGTTCATCCAATAATATGGTCTTTTAAGGTTATAAACTCCTCAAGTCTTGAAGTTCAATTTAATTCATAAGCATTTTTCTACTATCTATAGTAAGTTACATGGGCTGGGATTTAGCTCAGTTGGTAGAGCGCTGCGCTGCAGTCTCTGAGGCCCTGAGTTCAATTCCCAGCACCGCAAAAATGGGAGAAGGGTCTGGCAATCCACTCCCATGGCAATCCCGAAACAGTCAGCCATTGAAAACCCTATGAGGGTGGCTATGAGTCGGATACTGACTCGACAGCATCTAACAACAACAACAACAACAACAACAGTAAGTTACAGGCAGAAGAGGATAAAAAATAAACAGGGTGTATCCTTACCTTCCAGTGGTTCATAGTTTGGTAGGCAAGAGAGATGTGTAACTACTAAGATAATTCTAATACAAAGAAAGTTTTGGCAAATGTCATAATAGAGGTAAAACTTGTGATCCAAAAATAATATATGATTCAAGGTCTAATCCAGAATTACATGTTGGATTTAGTTAGCATATCTCCTTGGATCATTTTATGTGGACCAGCTGCTTATTTTTACTTTATTTCTCTTTTCTCTTTCATTGGCTTTGACACATCTGAAGAGTATTGACCAGTTGTTGTGAAGAATATCACTCAGTTTACACTCTTATCTTTCCTTAAAATTCAATTGAGTCTGTTTTTTGGCAAGAATACCACAAAAGTAATATTCAGTGTGTCATAGTGAGAGGCATATAGTACCAATTTGTTTTATTACTAACCTCAATCACTTGTTAAGGGGTGTTTGCTAGGATTTCTTGAAAGATACTCTTTTCACTCTTGTAATCAATATGTACGTTATGGAGAGGTACTTTGGGACTCTGAAACTATCTTGCCTCTCATCAAACTGTCACCCACAAATTTAAGCTTTTAGCAATGATTCTTTGTCTAAAAGAACGATTTCTGTGATGTTTGCCCAATTGATTTTCTATTTTCATCATTCCTTCATCCAACATTTATTACGTGGAAATCTACTATAAGGAAGATATATTTATTTATTTAATCAATATAGCCTCTTGGATTCTTATTTTAGTCTATGGGTTGTAATCCATTACTATCATTTTTTTCCTTAGTGTTACTTAAATTGTCTCAGATACGACCATTGGGAGTCCCTCCAAATTGGCTACCGTGGCTTTTGATGCATTTGAAGTTGTTCCTCTTTGAAACAAGGACATGCTAAAAGTATTGGCTCAGATCCCAAGAAGACACAAATCCAGACACTTCTAGAGTCTCATTTCTTCCCCATCGGTTAAGGTTTGGAAAGAAGCTAACTCAATAGAATAGGAGATTGTCCCAGAGGCTGAGCCCAGCAGAGTCCACCTTCTAACCAGGCCATCTCATCTACCACAAAGTCCCATTGTCTCAGAGGTGTCTAGGTCTTTCCTGGCCCCTTTTGGTGCTTCTGTGGCTATGCGAAGTGGCACTGGCACCAGGCCTTACTCCAGTGCTCTTTCTATGGAATGTCTGGCTACTCATGACCCAAGAGTGCCTCACTGCAGGAGAGAAGAGGATGAGGCTCTTCATCTTTGCTGCTTCTTTGCTTGGATGTTTTCCTTCAAAACCTGATGTTGCACTTTTATCATGTAGTGTCCATGTCCTGTTTTCACAACAGATCATCAAATGCAGCCCTATCATTTAGATGATGTTCATGTGTCAGTTTTGAAGAATATTGAAATTTGCCTCATGATGAAATTAATTATTGTAAGTACCTTATTAGACCCAGTACAGACACTTGGGCTGTGTCGATTTTAATAATATTATATGTGACATTGTATACTGATTTCCAGTATTTCTACATTTCAAAGGCACAAAAATGAACTACAACTCAAACATAATACTATGAAAGAGTGAGAAGTGGATGAAAGCAAAAATTTTGTTGTTATTAGGTGCCCTCAGGTCAGTGTCCAACTCACAATGACCCTAGGTACAATAGGTGAAACACTATTGTTAGTGCTTCTCTGCTATTCATAGGGTTTTCAATGGCTGATTGTTTTTTGGGAGGGCCAGGTCCTTCTCCCAAGCCTACAGTACCTGGTGTTCCCATGTGGTCTCCCATCTAAGTAGTAACCAGGCCCAACCCTGCTTAGCTTCTGAGATCTGATGGGATCAGATGCCACAGTGGTACCACTGCAGGAGAAAGTGAAAATAGTCAATAATTAATCTAAGTACAATGTGTAATAAAAAAAATTACCCAGTCTAAGTTTTTTGGGTACTTGACATTAGATTATTTCAAATATAAGCTATTAAAAGATAAGCATCAGTACAAAATTATCAGTTTTTATGACAAATGTTTTGTTCAATTTAGTTTTAATTTTTCATTGTTTATAATTCAGAAGTGTCCAACTTTTTGGCTCTGTTGGGCTGCATTGAGTAGAGAGGAATTGTCTTGGGCTGCAGATTAATTATATAATATAGTCAGCAATATACATAATAAGGGGGAGGTCATGGAGAAAATAAACACTTAAAAACCCAGGATGTTAAAATATTAGCTGTCCTGGGCCATGTGGGGCCCATGGGCTGCAGGCTGGGCATGCCTGTAGGACTTTACTGTTTAAAAAAAGATGTTTTAAGAGTCAAGAAGCAAGGGATTACAAAGACAAGTTCTTTTTATTTAAGAATATTCACATGTTAGCCTGGCACAGTGGGGCATTCCAGCAAATCAGGAGGTGGAGACAGGAGGATCACCGGTATGAGGCCAGAAGCAGCCTGTATAACTTAGGCTCTCTCAAAATAAAAGGTGGAAAATGGGCTGGGGGTGCAGCTCAGTGGTAGAACACTTGCAAAGCATGCGTAAGGTCCTGGGTTCAAACCTCCAGTACTGAAAAAAAAAAAAAAAAAAAAAAGAATATTCACCAGCATCGGTTTAAAAAAAATTAAGTTAAAAAGAAATGTCCATATTCATATTAAGGTGTTTCCTCAATTTTTCAAGTGATTTTTAGACCCAAATTGAAATGTGTATTGTAGAAGTATTCTGTGATGGAGGAGCTTGAAATTCTGGGCATTCAAAAAGGGCCAGGGATTTCCTAAGGAGGCAGAGAGATGTGTTCAAAGGAAAAGGAGAAAAAGCAGGGAAGACATTTCATGGGGGAAATTTAACATCTCTTGAGGATAAATTCATAACTGACTCTGAATTTGGGGCTGAAAAGTAGAGATTGTAGGGTCTCAAAGTTTAATTAAATTATGTAGTATGGGCAGTGGGATGGTCTGGGGAGCTAAAAATACAGGTTTGGAAATTGGACAAAGCAAGATTTATTCCCTGAACCACTCATAAGCTGTGTGACCTCAAGCATGTTTCTGAACCTTCCTGAGGCTTATGTGAAGTGGTCATGTTTGTATGCTAAATTGTACAGTGCTCATAAATAGCTTAACATGGTGAGTAAATCATAATAATAAAATCATAAATATAATCAATAAATAATAAAATCATAATAAAGAGAGCTATTACCATTATCTGAGATCAAACAATGGGGCTGTGATTTAATTATACATGTATGACCAGTTTAAGACTATTAGAATGAACGTGATGCCAATGAAAATAATCAATAGATTTGTGGTTTTACAGAAATGTGGAACTGGTTCTGTTCACATACGTAAATTAATTTGAGATTTTAACAGCTTCTTGCCTGAGGCATTCTCAAGGATCCTGCCTGTCATATATCATAATTAACTCCATTGTAACCACTGAGCTGAAGCTGTGGATTTATGAGTGCCCCAAAAGCTGACATTTAAAACACGTGCTTGGAGTTGGTCCGCAGTGGAAGAATGTTGTTTGGAGGCAGAGCAGAACTGTTGAGAAAAAAGGTGGTACATTTTCTTATGCATAGTTTGACTACTTCAAGTTCAAATGAATACAAGTTGATTAAAAATGGCTGGTAGTGTCATTTAGCTATTTCTTAAAAAGGCTTTTGAAGACTTTAAGCTGTAACTTTCGAGCCTGTGGAGCCTAATAGATGCTTCTGGGGATGCTGTAAGTAATGTCCTCCTGCAGCTGGGGTCATTACTCATCAGATACTGCCCTTGTGGCCTAGAAGAAGCAATAGATCTCTAAGTATGCTCGGAGGATGTACTCTCCTATCAGAGGATCTGGTTCAGTAACCAAAAACATTTAGAGCTTAAAATGAAAATCCCGATGGGAGAGCCATGATTTAAATAAATCTTTCCAAGTAGCTAACCATCAGCTCCCAAGGGGTTGATGCTGTTTGTGCTCAGAACAAAACAATGGTCTTATGAGAGCAGAATCATTACTAACTTTAACTTTCCAGTAAAAATATTAGCGTCTTTTGCTCTAATAGTAGTGACAGCAACTGAATCCTGCTGGTGGAAGTTGTTTTCATGTTGTTGTACCTTGCTATGTCACAGGTGTTGTGTATTTTTGTATTTTTCCATAAATTACCTCAAGTTGTTAGTTTAGTGGGATATTGCTTTTCCTGGTGTTTAACTGCTGTTATGATTTCCAGATATGTTTGGAGCCTGGGGGAGGTATGGTCAGTGTAGCTGCCTGTTACTCTTCTCCCACAAATGGTCAGACTAGTGGTTCAATGAAGAGGGAACATGCTCCAGAACTTACTAGTCTGCTTCTGCACTGGGGGCTATGGTATGGAAGACATGGCTGGTCCTTGGGGAATTTTAATCGAATCCACTTGCCTAATATTAAATAAAATATCCACTACTCACCATAGGGAGAATATGGGAGGAGAGAAGGGGGCAAAACCCACATGACCAGTTGATAGTCTCCAATCTCCAATCCAAGTACCATCAGCTTTATAGGAAGCATTTTCAGTGGCTACACCAATTCTTCCCTCCCATCCTATTTTCTGTGTCTCTTCTGAAGGTTTCTGGTGGTAAAAAGAATAGAATGAAAAGAAAAAAGTACTAGGACAGAAACCTCATTTTCACATAAAAAAAAAGAAAGAAATGCTAACTTAAATTTACAGGTATATTCCACCATGTATACCTGATTGTTTGACTCAGAGTTACTACCTTAGGGGAGAGAGACAAGGGTAGAAGACAAATTATTGGCTTGTAACTTCTACTAGTTCAGTAGTTTCTTGGCATTTGTGGTAGAGCCAAAGATTTAAATTAGAAAAGTTTGGGTCTTTTTTTGTAAAGATAAAAGGTATTTTGTGTTCCAAACTGCTGAGAGACTGAAGGATTCAGAGCACACTGTTCATACAATAGACATTAGATTGGAAAGGCAGGATGAGGTGGCAACTAATTCTACTAAAAGGA
This sequence comes from Pedetes capensis, assembly GCA_007922755.1. Classification (NCBI taxonomy): domain Eukaryota; kingdom Metazoa; phylum Chordata; class Mammalia; order Rodentia; family Pedetidae; genus Pedetes; species Pedetes capensis. Next base: position 18,194 of record VMDO01017860.1, read on the forward strand.
TGGGGGAGCGGGGTAGATGCAGCTATGGTTCCAGGAGAAGTTGGGAGGGCAACTCCAGAGTCCACTGAGGGCCAGCAACAATAATAATACCTGATCCAGTCAGTACTTTCTATATTCCAAGCATTGTTCTAAGTGTGGTACATATTTTAATCCATTCACTCCTCTCAACAATCTTCTGAAATAGGTCTCATTTTACAGATGAGGAAACTGAGGGACAGGGGAGTCAAATGACTGGTTCAAAGTCACACAGCTAGTCAGTGGGAGAGTCAGTGTTTGCACTTAGGCTGTCTTATGCTGGAATCCTTGTTTAGCAGTTATCAAGCCCTGGGTGAGAATGAGAGAAAGCTCAGATTGGTTTGGAGGGTTCCAAAAGCCAGAAGACCCGAGTCTTACTTTGTGGGTAAATCCTGGGAGTACAGCAAACTTTAAGTGCATTGAAGCAGTAACAAAACAGAGAGGTCAAGTGGGTAAGGCTGGATGTGAAGAGGTGTGGCCATTCCAAGCCTCCTGCAGCTCAGAGGAGAGCCTGTAAAATGTTCAGTGACCCTAAGAGGATTGTAATGGGAGAAGGGCCTGGCAATCCACTCCCAAGGCAATCCCGAAGCACTCAGCCATTGAAAACCTATGAGGGTCGCTATGAGTCGGATACCGACTCAACAGCACCTAACAACAACAGCAACAACAACAAGAGGATTGTGGATATGGGTAAGAGAGGCTGTGACAAGGGTTCACTGTCAGCAGGAGCAACACAGAAAAGACAGAGGGCAAGATGCACCCCTTCACACAGGCAGGTATCTTAATCTGTTTTTCTGTTGTTATAATTGAACACCACAGAGTGGTGACTTCTAAAAAATAGAGGCTTAGTTAGCTTATTATTCTGGAGGCTGGGAAGTCCATGAGCACGGTGCTGCCATCTGGTGAGGGCCTCCACAGTGCTGGCAGCTGGTGAGGGCCTCGTTGTCACATCATAAAATGGTGGAGGGCATCATGAAGCAAGGAGGAGAAAGTGTGCTAGCTTGGATCCTTCCTCTTCTAAAGCCAGTAGCATTATCTAGTGTGCCCCACCCTGATGACCATGTTTAATCCCACCTACTTCCCAAGGGCTACTCATCCTAATGATGTCTCTGAGTACCGTGGGCATATGACTTTGGAAATTAGGTTTCCAACTCATGTGTTCTAGGGGACATGACCACCATAGCAGCAGGGGATATGGTGGAGATAGAAGCAGATGACCAAAGACCAGCCGGTGGAGGGACCCTCATTGGATGCCAAGGGAGGAGCCACCTCCCTCCCCAGCACCACAATGCACACAAACCCACAGGACTCTATTGCCATCCCAAGAGAATAAAAGGGAAGCATGAAACTCTCAATATGTCTAACCTTGTCCTTGAAATGACTGAAGAATCACTAATTTGAATTAATTTAAATTGGAAAGATTAACTTTTCTGCTACAGAGCCAGCTAAGAGCTTGAGATAGAAGTTCAATTATAGAAAAAGTAAAGGTGGTATTTTTATACCCTTGATTACTGACTTATGAAAACTGTATTCAGTACATAATTCTACTTAAGCCATATAAATTCAACACAAGAAGCCATCCTAGAAACTTTCTTTACATTTTCAAATAGCAAGCACTTGGTATTGGGCTTGGAGAGATGAGATGGACTTTCAATTCCTCTCCTCACATTTTTAGTACAAACACCGCTCTTTGAAAAGCAATTTACACTCAATTGCATTTACTTTTACATGGGTTGGAAGCAGTTAAGGGAAATGAAGGAAATTTTGGTACCAATGCTATATTGGTTACTAATACCAAATTATTTCTAGATTAGGAACACTGTCGTCCATACTGTGGCAGTTAAAGTACTTTATACCCCATCTATGGATGAGGCTAATGCATCAGTTTATAGACTTTGCATTCCCCAGAGTGCCTCAGTTATAGACCTTGCATTCCCCAGGGTGCTTTATAAATCCGTGAGTTGTTCTTAAGTGCTCTATTTTGCATTTTAATTCCTGAGAGAGCTGGAAAATCAAATGAATAAACACACGCGAGAAGAGGTACCTGGTTAATTATGCGTTGCAGGAACTAGACATGCTCCATTTCTTTTTTCCTGTCTCTTTCATAAAGTTTTCAAAAAATTTCATCAGAGAAACACTTTCTGATGCAAAGGGGGCTTCTATTTTCTGAATACAGAATACAAAATACCTCAATAAGAATTTTTTGGCTTTGGAAAGATGACTAAATGGCCAAATGGGTCTCAGATGGGCTCCTAAGCCAAGAATAACCAAATTCTTATTGTTGCTGCAGTCATTTGATAGTTACTGAGATCCACCACACTTTTGGACTTACTGAATCATTTCTTAGTTTCATGGCTAATAAATAAGCCTGTTGGAAGTCTCTTCTATCAAGATACTTTCTGTTGAGTTTACATCCATGGTCCTTTGCTAAATCAACCTGCTGGCTGGGAGCCAGAAAATGCTCCAAGTTGTTCTATGACTCAATGCTTCAATTTCTTCCTTGTTGCTAAAATGGAGGTAATATTTTGCACAGACACATATCATAGAGGTGTTGGGGCAATTTTGGAGTTACTACCAGAAAAGTACTGTAAGTACCCTAGGAGAAAAAAATTGTAAAATTGAGATCAGTATTGCTTTCACATTGCCATCAAAGAGAGATTTCACCATAAAACACAACTTCCTAGGAACATCCACTCAGGACAGGAAATGATGATTCACAGGTCTCTGAATGCATCTTACAGCTTTCAACATCTCATCCCAAAGCTTGGAACTGCAGGACTCAAGAGGTGTAGGTCCTTAGCCTGTGATGTTATCTCAGCATCTTAGTTCTCGTGTCTGTCAACCCAGAAAGTGCCATTCACGGGATTGCCGTATGGAGTAAGTACCCAGAACGATTGGAAAGCCCCTTGCAAATAAAAAGTGCTACATATAAATAAAGGGCTGGAGTTTAGCTCAGTTGGTAGAGTGTTGGTCTGTGCTCACTGAGGCCCTGGGTTTGATCCTCAGTACTGAAAAAATGAGACAAAGATCTAGCAGTCCACTCCCAAAGCAATCCTGAAAGAATCAGCCATTGAAAACCTTATGAATAACAGATTAGCACCAACATAGTGCTGGGCATGCCACAGTATCGGGGAGTGCTTCATTCTATTGTACATGGGTTGCTATGAGTTGGACCTGATTTGATGGCACCTAACAGCATATAAATGAAGAATAATTCTCTGGCACATGCTTTTTGAGTGCAGAGATATGGGTATCTGTTCAGTCCTTTATTTGTAGGAAATGAGTATGTTGGATGAACTAAAGCTGTCTCTAGCTTTTAAGATGACAGCTGCGAGATACTTAAAAACATATGCTGCTTCACATTTTGTCTACTCAACACTGCCAGATTGAAGATTTAAAATGAGTTTCAAAGAATTTTCATGGTATTGCATATTTTGAAAGCTTTTTCATAAAGGACACAGTTATTAGCAGTCTATTATAGTAAGCCACTCTATGATGTGCCTGCTATGGAGAAATCCTACCAAAAGAATGATGGGTTCAGTGGGTAACCAGAGTTTCCTTTGATGTAGAAGGAACTCCTTCATTGTACAGCAGGGGCCATTGTAGTCCAAGGCCAGCAACAGGTCCACAAAAGTCACAAATCTGAACACCACTGGTATGGCAGAGCCATTTTCTTCTGTATTATAAACATAGTATTGTTTTCTCCATTACATTTTTGAAGAGTTGAGGGCATACCTTGTCTGCATTCTGGATTGCTAGTCAATGCTAGAATGTTATGATTACCAAGAAAATCCTGAATGGCAGGCCACTATTAATCAAGAGCAGACCCAAGCAGTTATTGAGTCTCTTTTACATTTTCTAAATTTCCCTCAAGTAGAGTTCGATGCCATTCTGAAGATACTTCTTGTTTCCCACGCTTAGTTGGGAGTGTGTCTGACATGTCATCATTAGAGTTCAAGAGAGTTATTAATTTGGATGTATGTCATATAGAGGCTCCCTGACAGTAGATTCTGAGGACCTCTCTGGAAGGACCAGGCCATTCCTGCTGGGGTTGTCCTTATTTGAGGGCTATAGCCTTGAGCTTAGGAGGACTGCTAATCAATCAGTCATGCCAATATCAGTTCAGCAGGAAATAAAACTATGAGAGAGGGGCAGATAGCCTGGGGAGCTAAGGTGGACATCAGGGTGTGAATGTATGTGAGGATGGGGAGAAGCCTCTGGAGATAGGGTACCAAGAATGGGAAGAGGCTTGGGTACAGAGAAAGGGTGATCCAATAAAAAAAGTACATCAAACACTTTAGAAATGGCCAGTACAGAGAGAGACAGAGATGGAAAAGGGATAGAGGATAGGGGCAAAATTCAAAAGTGAAACAAAAGAGTTTCCTGGGACCAAGAACAATGTGTCATAATCTATGGAACGTGGTTAATTCAATCTTCTGTTCTTGTAACAAAGAAGGATAAAACAATTGGGTGCTGGATTCTGGCCTCTGTATCCTCTGCCTATGTAGCCAGGAATGTTCCCCATGAATGGAGATTTAACATTCTAGATTGCCCTGATGCACCCACGGCAGAAGCAAACCTCTCTTGCACTGAGCCTTACATGTTACTTCTAAGATGAGATGCCTATGAAATAGCCATTCTTCTGTGATCCATTAAATATTCTAAACTTAATACCCATCAAAACACCAGGACTTCATCTACTAGATGTAGCTCTGTAACAGAGCCAAATGGGCCAAAGGCAGAATTTAGACCCACTGACTAATGGGAAACATTTCTATTGCTTTGAGGTTTTAAGCAGTACCCTTTTTGGAGATGCCTTAGATTTTGGAGTGAAAGTGTAAACCTCAATTAAAATATGTGAAGCCAGAAAGAAGAACTCTGGCAAAAGGATTCCAAATGGCAGACAGAGCCTAATTTATACCGTTATAAATTAATATAATCATCAGGCAGAGGAGTAATGCTCAAGTTGGTCAGAAATGTTAGATCCCTTCCTACCATGTCATTATGAGGATCTGAATCCTTTCCCTTCATTTTGAGTGTATCCCATGATTCTTGGAGGACAATTTTATCCATCCTCTACCTTTTCTCCCTTTTACCTTTTCCTTTTATACCCTAAAATAGTTTGGGACAGACACAGAACGGGATAGGAGCTTGGGATTTAGATAGATGCAGGCCAATTATTTTCTTGCTTAAGTTCACTTATTTTTCATTTCTTTCAATTAAAAAAAAGCAATCAGTGAAATCCATGTGGATGTCAAACAATGTTATCTTTTCTTACTTGTGTGATGGTCTTTCCATTTTCAGATTTTGTTCCATGAAAAGTTGATATTTTAATACCAAGTGATATTCTCTCCCACTCCTGCCATATGTTGTTGTTAGGTGCCATTGAGTTGAGTCCGACTCATAGTGACCCTATGTACAGCAGATGGAAACACTTCCTGATTCTGTGCCAGGCAAATGGTCTTATTTATGTTTAAGCCCATTGTTGCAGACACTGTGTCAATCCATCTGGTGGAAGGTTTTCCTCTTTTGTGTTGACCTGCCACTCTCCCAAACACGATGTCCTTCTCCAGGGATTGATCTCTCCTGATTACATGTCCGAAATATGTAAGACACAGTCTGGCCATTCTTGCTTCCAAGGAGCACTCTGGTTGTACTTCTTCTAGGACAGATTTGTTGGTTCTTTTGGCTGTCCATGGTATATTCAATAGACGTCTCCAGCACCACAATTCAAAAGCATCAATTCTTTTTCTGTCTCCCTTGTTCAATGTGCAGCTTTCACAACCATATGATGCCACTGAAAATACCATGGCATGAGTCAGACGCACCTTCGTCTTCAATGTGACATCTTTGCTTTTCAATACTCTAAAGAGATCTTTTGGCACAGCTTTTCTTAGAGCAATGTGTCTTTTGATTTCTTGACTGCTGTTTCCACGGGTGTTGATTATAGAGCCAAGCAAAGCAAAATCTTGGACAACCTCCATCTTTTCTCCATTTGTTGTGAAGTTGCGTGCTGACCCAGTCGTGAGGATTTTTGTTTTGTTGATGTTTAGTCGTAACCCATATTGAAGGCTATGATCTTTGATCTTCATCAGTAAATGTTTTAAATCCTCTTCACTTTCAGCAAGCAGAGTTGTGTCATTTGCATAACGCAGGTTGTTAATGAGTCTTCCTCCAATCTTGATGCCATGTTCTTCCTCATAAAGTCCAGCTTCTCAGAGTATTTGCTCAGCATATAAAGTGAAGATATAGGGTGAAAGTATACAGCCCTGAGGCACACCTTTCTCAACTTTAAACCACTCAGTGTTTCCTTGTTTTATTCAAACAACTGCCTCCTGGTTCACGTACAGATTTCTCATGAGCACAATTAGTGTTCTGGTATTCCCATTTTCCAAAGTGTTATCTGTAATTTGTTATGATTCACACAATCAAATGCCTTTGCATAGTCAATAAAACATAGACAGACATCTTTCTGATATTCTCTGTTTTCAGCTAATATCCACCTGACATCAGCAATGATGTCCCTGGTTCCCTGCCCTCTTCTGAATCCTGCTTGATTTTCCAGTAATTCCCTGTCTATATACTGCTGCAGTTACTTCTGAATGATCTTTAGTAGAATTTTGGTGGTGTGAGATATTAATGATATTGTCTGGCCATATAGCTAATAAAAAATGTATCCTTTTGCAAGTAGTTTGATGTGCAAGATTTTGTGAAAAGAAATAATATTTGAGACAGCCACAAATTTTAGGCATGTATCCATGTTTTTAAAAAATTTGTGAGAAGCTAAAAGTGGCCAACATTTATGCTTGAAGATCCTAAGACATCAGACACTTAAATATATGAACAGTGATTCCTAACAATCTCATTTCCAGGAAGATGGAAATAGATGCTTCAAGCTTGAGAAGACCATTAAGCAGCTACCATAGTCCCCCTGATCTGTGTAAGATGGGTTGTAAGAGTCCCCATTGCGTGTTTGACACTGGAGTTAGTGCTGAACCCTATATATACTATGTGGGTTTTGTATACATTCAATCTACGACAAAGTTTATATTCTAAATTAGTCATACAAGGGATTAACAGCAATAATTAATAATAACATGGAATGATTATAACCAGATACTATAATGAAAGTTATTTGAATGTAATGTCTTTCTCTGTAAGTAGCTTATTGTACCGTACTCAACTTCCTTCTTGTGGTGATATGAGATGGTGATGGGGTAAGGTGAAGGAAGTGAGGTGAATGATGGCATCATCCCATCTCTGTAGAGGAAGGGGAGCTGTTGGAGTGGGTCAGGACAGTAAGATATTGATATGGATGAGTGAGAGGAATAATGTAGGCAAGGTAACCAAGATATCCCAGGCCACATTTGTCATTGGGGAATAACCTCTGGTAGCTGGAGCCCCCACATTTCTGACTCTGGTGTCTCTCAAGGTCATGTGTGTTGCCCTAGGGATGATATGGACATGTGTGTACACCAGCCCAGGAGTGGTGGCCACTGTGCCTTGCCTTCAATCTTCTGTAGTCTAACTCATATGTGATAATGACACTTCGTGGCTTTGCTGTTGTCATGCCTAGCACAAGAATTCCATGACCATGTCTGGCAGAGTCCACATGTTTCCAGTGCTTCTGTGATCCTGGAATTCCTGCCTTTTTAAAAGGGCTGAGGGATGGCTCCCGCTGCCTTCTACCTTGTTCCCAGGCCACCAAGAATTGCTGCTTGCCTGCAGCTGTACCAACTTTCTCTCAAACTCATAAACCAGGTTCTGGCCTCTTACCCTCAGAGCAGGCCAGAGACGAGAGAGAGGCAAGAGGCTCAATAGGTACCTTGGCCTTTGATCCTTCCTCTTCCCTTCTTAAGCCTCCTTCCCTTTGCCACTCCCATCTCAGTCTCTCCCCAGGTATAAGAAAAAATGCTATGCATAGTGTTTCTGAGTGGATGGACATGGGCTTGGTTTGGCAGACAGTGTAACTAAGAGAAGGCAGGGATTCCGTTGCACTTGGATGGGAGGCTCCATTCAGCCAGATGAAATTATTGTTGAAACGAATTGGCACATGGCTGTTGAGAATGGCTGGATTCCATCCTGCCTGCCCGTCTCCTTCTCTTTATCTCTGGTGTCCTCAGTGCTAAGAAGGGACTATAGGGTCCTCTTGCTTGGGTCCTCTTACATTTATGGAGCTCAGGGGAACTAGGGATCAGTCTGGCTGGAAGATTGAGCCATCTCCTCACTAGACAGGAGAAAAGGCAGCCTGCCACTTGTATTCAGGCCCAGCCTTGAGAGGAGGGACAGTCTATGAACCTCACATTGTCCACGGCAGTCCAGGAGGCAGTTGTAGGCATTTGCACTTTTGAGAAAGCAGAATGGGTAGGTACTTCTGGGTTTCTGGCAATAATGTACTCAGAGGCTGGTTGCTGTAAGGTGTTGAGGCACCTTGATAAGATCTGGCAGATATAAATAATATTTCAGAAGTATGTTGAAACCTCTTAAATAAATAAACTTCTCCATCATCTAAGAAATGCTCATTTGCAGAAAGCCAATAGGCTAATTATTCTCAGTTATTTATAGAAAGAATTCTCCCAAGGACAGAAAGATACTTGACAACAGCTTATTAGATTATTGCATTTACTTAATGGTAAGACAGCATTTCTTTTTAAAAGTCTTAGAATTTTAATTGTCTTCCATTTAATAAGAGAAAAGCTAAATGCTTGGACTTGACATTTATATCTCAACTCCTATAGAAATGTGTAGTTGGCAGAGCAGTTTCTAAAACACAGTCTTGTTTAATCTTTACCACAGTCCTGTGCATTGATGAGAAACAGGGCCATGAGGGCTTCACCCAGGGTCAAACAGCCAGCAGGGAGCAGAGCAGGATCATCAACTTTCAAATCTTATTTCATGGTTCTTTAGTGCATCGTAAACTGAGAGAGAACATGAACAAGGTGAATGTAAAGTCCTTAGCCCTTCCAAGGCTCCATAAGCTACCACACACACAAATTATAGTTGTTTTAGCCCCCTCATAGCTATGTCTGTTCCTTTCTTTGAGAAAGCCCCAACCTCCCCCCACATGGTCTATATATGTAACTTCAAAGATATATGTAAACTTTTTCTTGTGATCATTTTCAGAGTTTTTAATTAATTTTTTATTATATATACTAATTTTATAAAATAACGAGTTTCATTGTGACATTTTCATAAAGCCATATCATCTACTTTGATCATATTCATCTTCCCTAGTGCCCTCATTTGTTCTTCCTTGTCCCTCCCCCAGGTCTCCTTCCTCTTCCCAAATAGTCTTCCTTCTATCTTCATGGTTATATTTTTAAATCTACATTCTGAATATGAGAGAAAACATGATATTTACCTTTATGATCCTGGCTTATTTTGCTTAACATGATCTTTAGTTCCATCAATTTTCATAGATTTTAAAAGCTTTGTTTTTGAGTTATTTGGCTGTGGATACTCATTTTATTTAAAGGTTGGCTATGATGTTTTAGCAAGCTCAGTGAATATTCAGGAATTTTGCAAATAAGAAAAATCTATCCTACAAATTGCTTTCAAATATAATAAAGATTTCAAGTATACTAGATTCGATAATTCCTAGAATTGATACTGCTATGTATTGTTGTTGTTTGTTGTTAGGTGCTGTCCAGTCAGGTCCGACTCAATAGTGACCCTCATAGGGTTTTAAATGGCTGGTTGTTTTGGGATTGTTTTGGGAGTGGATTGCCACATATTTCTCTTGTTTGTGTGGTACTGGGGATTGAATATGGGTTCTCAGAGAGTGCAGAGCAGGGCTTTACCAACTGAGCTACACCCTAGACCCACTGCTGTGTATGCTCAACAACGAATAGAATGTATATAATGCTATGAATATAGACATTTTTTTAAACATTTGCTTTGATCTTGCAATTCACTTTTCATATCTTTTCATGGGTCACATATTTTCCAGGCTATTCAAGCAAAGCACATTTTCAGTTTTCTCCACTATACATTGGCTATAATAATAGCGCCTGGCTCAGTGGTCCAGCACTTGCAAAGCATGCAAGCATGAGGCCCTGGATTCAACCCCCAGTACTGCAAACAAACAAACAAACAAAAAATTTGTGCCTGCCACTGTGGCATCTGATCCCATCAGATCTCAGAAGCTAAGCAGGGTCGGAACTGGTTAGTACTTGGGTGGGAGAGAGCCTGGGAACACCAGGTGCTGTAGTCTTAGGAGAAGTACCTGGCAACTCATTCCCAAAAAACAACTGGCCATTGAAAACCCTATGAGTAGCAGAGAAACACTGACAATAGTGTTTTACCTTTGTACATAGGGTCACTATAGGTTGGACACTGACTCGAGGGCACCTAACAACAACATAATAATAATATCACCTACCTCATAGGCTTGTTATCTTTATAAACAGATTTCAATTAATGAGCTTAAAGCTATCAGAAAAATACCTAGCATATGGTACTCATTGATTCACTACTATTATTTTATTTCTATTAAATAAAAGAGCTTTCATTATATACCTCATCACAGAACAAATTTATAGGAAGTCAGTAATTTAATAATTTGAATTACTAACTCATGACTATTAGTTTCTGCTGAATATCCAAATAATTTTGGAATATGGCTTGTAAGAAATGATATGATTTAAAGGGAGAGACTATATTGTAATTATAACTATAGCAAAGATATTAGTGGAAATATTCTAATGAGAGACACAAAAATCCATTCTTTTTAGTAGAGTACAGCACAGTGTGGGACAGTGAGATGGATAAGGTTATGGATGACTTATTTTAAATCTTGGCTTTGGATTTACCATCTGTGTGGTATTTGGTAAGTTTTGAGTCCTCTAAGCATCCATTTCTTCATTCATAAAAAGCAGGTATTAATAGTATGGATATCTGAAGGTAAGGGAAGGATAAAATGAGATAATGTCCAGTCCAATGCCTGGCACAAAGTGATGGTCAAAATCTTGGCTGTTAGAACCATGATTGTGAACTTAGGGTCAGAGCCCAGATAGAGACTGGTCCTTCTTTAATCCAACAGCCCTGATATTCACTTCTCATCTTTCTGTCTTCCACATTTCAGTGTTTAAATTCATTGCCTACAGTTGATAAAGATATTCACATCTTTCTTTCCCTTGTTTTGAGATTCCAGTACCCTCCTAGGAATGAATCTCCATTTGAGAATCACTATATCTTTTGCATGTTTCTTCCAGCCACGAAAGTGTTGCTCTCTGTAGTTTTTATTATGAGAAAAGTGGACTGTGCATATATATATATATATTTATTTATTTATGTACATATATTTGTTGTTGTTGTTGTTCGGTGCCTTTGAGTCGTGTCTGACTCATAGTGACCCGTATAGTGCTTTCAATGGGTGATTGTTTTGAGATTGCCTTGGGTATTGATTGCCATGTCCTTTTCCCACTTTTGCAGTGTGGGGATTCAAACTCAGGACCTTAGAGACTGCAGAGTGGTGCCCTACCAACTGAGCTGAATCCCAGCCCATATATGTAGCATATGTAATATAAAAATACAACATTGAATACATTTTTTAAAACTACACTACAATTTCTCATTCTTTTATCCAGTTTGACTGAAACATAGGAAATAAAGTGCAAAGGTCAGTTCAGCTGGCCATTGTTTGGGGAAAATCCCAAGTTTTCCAAGGTAATTTACTGTTTTTTGTGCTATGACTATATATGTATATAATCATGCACACACATTCATATTTAAATACATATCTAATACTATCTTGGGTCAGTTTTGGCATGCTGTTTAAAAAATTATTTTTCTTTTAAGATAAATATTGATAATTTATTTTCAGTTAAGTATTTCTGTTTACCTTATATAATAGTTTTCTGTTTCAAGCCCAGCTTCTTTTATTTAAATGTGAAATCTGTGAATCAAATATGGCAAACACTTTAAAATGCAAAATGCAAAATTATCTTCAATTCATAACTCTGCAGTTTTATTCATTTCTATGATAGGCTTCATGGTTGGAAAGTATTTTCTTCAAGTCAATTAATTTAGAAATGGTTCCTATTTCTACCACCTAGCACCAGTCCTGATTTGCCCTTTAAGTATTGGTGAGCCTCAAAGAGATTTTTTAAGAACTGAAAATTTAAAAATGAGGATAAAAGAAGTGGGTAGAGATTTGTATTAGATAAAAATTTGTGTATCACTCCTGGGAGGAGAGATAGGACAAATAAAGGAAAATCTTCTGGAAAGGAAGAAAGAGATGTAGGGGTCACAGCTTCATGAAGTTGAGTGGGTAGAAAATAAAGAAATGGTAGCATTAGAGGTCAAAACAACATAATTAGATATGATTCACATAAGAAATTAATATTTTTAACCCATGTAAGTAGTTACAAAAAACTACTGAATGGTTAATTGGTTATAAGGAACACTCTGTGCTTAAAAATCACTTTCACACTGATGTTAAGTATAAAAGTACATACAGTTCAACATAGGATATGTTTCTAAGCCTTTCTCTAATATATCCCAGGCCATAGAAAGGTTATCTACTCATAAACTTATCTATAGATTTTACATTTATTTGCTTTATGTAACAAATAGTTTTCTGAAAAATGAGTTGCAAAAATTTTTATAAACATAATATTTGTGAAAACATTAGAGTTACTGTCAATTTAAAGTATGTTAAGTACTCTTCAATTTGATAATTCTGTAAGTTCAACTACACTAGGTTTTAAAAATAGGCAAAATGCAAATCAAAAAGATACAAGAGTTGTGTATTAGTTGACAAATGCATGGTGTCCTGGAGGATGTAAAAGAAATTAAGATCAGTTGCTCCTGGGAGGACAGGATAAAGAAGACTCCTCCCTTCCTCCCTTCTTCCCTTCCTCCCTTCCTTCTTCCTTCCTTCCTTCCTTCCTCCCTTCCTTCCTTCCCCCTTTCATTTCCCTCCTTTCTTTCTTTCTTTCTTTCTTTCTTTCTTTCTTTCTTTCTTTCTTTCTTCCTTTTTCTTTCTTTCTTTCAATAAAATTATAGTGTATTAGGCACATACTTTACAGTAAGCATAGGCACTCAGAGAGAAAGTGAGGTGCTTTAAAAGAGAATCATAAAACTCATCTAAGACAGGGACACAGCCTTCTCAGGAGAAAGAATTGCTGGATAAGGTGTCTACAGGGCTTCAAACCTGTTAATACTTGGGTTCAAGTTAGGCTGCAGGTTCAATAAGTCAAAATTTGGAGTGTTTAGGTTTGGTTCAGTTTGGGGTTTAAAATTTTAATCCTATGTTGGACAAATAAATAATATTTTTGAATTTTTAAATAGCTAATTACACAACAAACAAACAAATGACAATAACAAAAACTCCAAACGAACCCAAACTTTAAAAGCTGACCCCAAACCTAGTTTTTCACTGGGTTCAGGTTCAGGTTTGGGTTCAGAAAAATTTTAAAAAATGCTTGGACTGAAATGGAGTCAGGGTTTGAGTTTGGGTTTGAGTTTGGTTTGAAGTCCTTCTATCTACATGTAGGACTTAGACCAAACCCTAACCCTTTACATTTTAACATATTGAACCCACATCCAAACCTGAACCCATTTTTTTTTGTAGGTTTGAAGCCCTGAGTTCTTCCTTACTGCACGTCCTTTTCTGGTATATAATTTGAATTTTAAACCATGGATATATAACATACACACCCTTTCCTGCCCTCAAAATAAAGTGATAAACACTTTTTTAGGGAGGGTTTTGTGGCTTTTCAGCTAGATACTGCTTGGTTTTGTGAAGCAAAACCTATCTATAACAGTGTTGGGAGTCTATCCTGTGTCAGCCACTGTTACAGGCAATAGATTGACCAGACTTTTCTGAAGATATGATATGTGAGCTGGGTTAGACTGTTCCAGTTGGATGGAAGAAATGTAGAACCCTCAGGAGGAAGCTGGGAGCTGGGGGTGGGAGACACACCATTTTTGAGTGAGTGGTCACTCTGTGCAGAATGAGTTTGTGTATCTACCTGTGCACATTCCTCTAACTCTGCTTCACTTCAACACTGCTCCATGCTCCTGTAGCTGGAAGGGTCAGCATTTCAGCAGGGTGCCAGAGAGCTGTGGGTATAAAGCATCAGCTCTGGATTCTATTCTTTATATCTTCAGGACCCACCACTCCCTGTAGCCCCCCTAACACCACAGATAATCCTGGGAAAGAGCATAGTAGGTCTTGCCTCAAAGACCAAAACAATTAGAATGAATGTTCAGAAGGGAAAGAAGCAATGAAACCTTTGGTCTCAAGCTCAGAATCGCTTCTGTGGGTGCTACCTTTGCAAGGGGTAGGGCACTGGGCCCATACCTTTCAGTATCTGGGAGAGATTTAATGAGACCTCATGGGCTATGAAAGTAACTGGCAAAATGATGTTATTGGTAGTAATTTTTGTGTCCCTCCACCCCCTGCACCAAATTTTTTTAGAGCAGGTTATAAAGGAAGTTATTTAATTTTAAATATTTGTCCATTTATGTGACAATCTCACATATCAGGTACTGCTCTAAGCACTTTTATAGATTAATTCATTTTTCCTCTTAACATCCTTATTGCTATTTCCATTTCACTGATAATGAAAGGGAGTCAGGGAAAGGTTAGACAACTTGCTCTTGCTAACAAAGCTGTAGGACAGAGCTGGGTTTTAAGTCCAGGCAGGAGATTCCAGGACCCATGCTCTTATCAACCACATCAGCAAAGGAATACTCTTAAGCTGCCACCTCAAAGGCTACCAGTTCACTTTGAATACTGATATTAACACCTTTAGAAAGATAATAGTTTGACAATAGTGAGTGCCATCATTTAAATTAAATGACATTAGAAGAGAGATAAAGAAGGAAGTTTATTAGCTTGTATGTTCAATCAGATGATTTGACTGAGCGTAATTCAATTTTCCAGATGAATAAAAAAAGAAATTAATGCAGGGTAATATTTTATTGCACTTGACTCTTACTGGATAAACATGCTAATATAATGTAATTTTCCCTTTTGAATATGAATGTTTAATAGTTAAAGGACACATTGAACTCACCACACAGGCACCATGTATCAGCAAACAGAGGGTGGGGAGCCCAATGTCCTCATTCAGCAGTATCACATTTATCCATTCCATGGGACAAATTATACATTATTGTACCATTACATTTCATTCAGGCAATATTAGCAAGTACAATAGCCTGTAAAGAAAAATTAACTTTCAATAAAGATATCAGGAATGATATAAAATATGAGAAGTTAATGCCTTTACTGTTAGGATCCCTAAAATGTACCACCAAGTTCTGGTAGTAAAACTTCTTTGAAACACATAGTGTTCACTCAGAGGGCTTCTATGGGAAAGTAAAATGTGAAAGAATACATTTTTGCCTCTGCTAGCTGCTTCCCAGTGGACCAAAGGTGATGCAGTTCCTCCTAAATGCTGGCCCATTTCCTTCCTGCACAAGATCTAACATTGTATCAGCTCTCATTTAATTATGCAGAATTGAGGGAATGCATAATTTATAAAATCTTTCACTAGACTCTCAAGTGGCCTCAGCTGTGTGTCACTAGAGCTGAATTTCCCTTTGTCCCAAAGGTAAAGCAACCCCTGTCTGGAGGGCCCTTCCTTAAATCTGCTCCACATTCAGGAGGCTGGGTTTGTACCCAGATATCAGAGCAGGGTAGCACTTGGCATGAGATTTGGATAGGGTGGTGGCAGCATCCACATATTAGCTTCAGATTGTGTGCAAGTGTGTGCATACACACTATGCGCATACATCACATAGACACTTCACCCCCCACACATATCCATTCATACACACACTTAGACACATTCACACACACACACACACCCCATACCCTCCAAAAATGTCATGTTGTATACACATGTGGCAGCCCCTGACTGATTTTTAAAATACAATAGTATTGTATTGTAAAGAGTAATCACTGTAAGCACAAGCAGACTCTATTACTCTTGAGAAGGACTCATCTATTAAAAGCTTTCTTGGACTAAAGGTAATATCTTAAAATGTATAGCTGCAGTGCACTATTTTTAACATCCCAAACCCTGTAACTCCATTTTACCCAGAGTCAAGGCCCAGTACTTGTAGTGCAAGGCATCTCCCTGTCTCTCTCCCTTAGGGCCTTTGGTCCTGCTGTTCCCTGGGTTGTGTGCTCTTCCTTTGCCCCCTACTTCTCCAGTCAGCTTCCTCTCACTTTCTCAGAGAAATCTACTGTGATCCTCTCTTCCATGGCTTTATCTTGCACTTTCCTGGTCTTTTTTTCCTCATTCTGTTTATCACTTTTAAACAATGATCTAAATTTACTTATTTTCTGTCAAGCATTTGGCTTCTTTATTTAAAATTGCCAGCTCATAGGGACAAGGATCTCTTTTCTCTCACCTATGGGTCCCAAGGGCCTAGAAGGTGCCCTGAGTGCCCTGTGATGCCCTGTAAATGTTTGTTGAATGCATGCTTGGTGTATTGGACAAACTCAACAGAGAAAGGACCTTTAATCCTCTTAACAATTCCAAGCACTAGGATTTCCATTTTCTAGGTGAGAAAACTGGAGCTCAGGGAGATTAAGCATCTTGTTCATATTCAAAGGTGTTACCAAGAGCCAGTGACAAGATCGAAGCCTGATCTGCCTGTCACCAAAGCCAGTGTGCTTTCTTCAGTGCCAGTCTCCCAACCTCTAAAATAGTATTATGGCTAATAAAAATAGGGAGTTGTGGTTTGTCATAACATGGTGGAGACAACCTCCTACAACCAGGGGAAGCTTGTAGGCTTTTGTGATTCTCAGCTTGAACACTATGTTTCATGTGGTTTTGAGGTTTTAGGGTCAGGGCTTGAGGATCAAAGAGAGGATGCTATGGTCTGAGTGCTTATGTCCTCTCAAAATTCATATGCTGACATTCTAAACTCTGAGGTGATGGTATTAGCAGGTAGAGCCTTTGGGAAGTGATTAGATTATGAGGGTGGACTGCTCAGGAATGGGATTAGTGCCCTTATTAAAGAAGCCTAAGGGAACTCATTTATCCTGTCTCCATGTGAAAACATAGGTAGAAGGCACTATGTATGAACCAGAAATCCCTCACCAGACATGGCACCTGATGGTACCCTTGATCTTAGATTTCCCAGTCTCCAGAGCTGTAAAAGATAAATTTCTATGGTTTATTAGCTACATAGTTTAGGATATCTTGTTGTAATAACCTAAAGGATCTGGGACAGAGAGGCTGATTCCAGAGAGCAAAGTTACATATTCTTGAATTTGATGTAAAATAAACTAATCTAGAGAAGATGGAAAATAGATTACATAGCTGTTATAGGTTAATAAATATCTGTAGTAAGCAATATGACATCTGGCTTGGTTTTGATTTGTAGCTCTCTATTTACCTAATGCCTGCAGCTGAACTACTGTGGCAACTGGTCCCATCAGATCATGGAAGCTAAGCAGGGCAGGGTCAGGCCTGGTTAGTACTTGGATGGAAGACCACCTGGGAACACCAGGTGCTGTAGACTTGGGAGGACCAGGCAACTCACTCCCAAAAATCAGTCAGCCATTGAAAACCCTATGAACAGCAGAGAAGCACTGACAATAGTGTTTCCTTTGTTGTGCATAGGGTCACTATGAGTCAGACACTGACTCGATGGCACCTAACAACAACAACAACATTTACCCAACATCTCTTAAGATAGTATCTCTCAGACTTGTGTGTGTTTGGACATTTCTTGAGCAAGACATTAAAAATACAGATTCCTAGGCACCACTCCAGTGGTGCTGGTTTGGGAAGTCTGTGGACCCAGAAATCTTCATTCTCAAGCTCTTCAGTGTTTTTGTGAAGCAGCTGACCTAGAGATGACAGCCAGTAACCTGGCCCCAAGGCTTAAAAAAAAGTGGCTTTAGAGACTTATCAAGCCCTTAAAATGTTCAATATTTAAGTTTTCATCTTTTTCTCTAAAAATTGGGTGAACATGTCATACCAAGCCATGCAAATTAGCTTAACTTCTCTCTGTAAGGAGCCTTTGTCATTTGGCTGGATAGTGATTGGAACCTGCTGATGGGGTAGTGGTTGAAATATGCAGTCCTTGAGTACAGCATGCCTTCTGGAAATATTCTTTGACTTAAAATGCAAATGCTCTGCAACCCTCCTTGTAAATGAAATATAACAATTATTATCACTACTGTCGTTAAATTTAAATGTTAATGTCACAGCATGTATACTGCTAAGCTGCTCTTCCAAGTTCCACCATTTATGAAGAATCTAGAGGGGTGGGGACATTGAAGCAAAGCCTTTCACTATATAGAAAAAATTCCCCCTTTTCCTTGAAATCTCTTTATTGTTACCATGTAGTTGAGAAATGTACCTCAACAAAGAAGTGGTGAAAGGAACATCTAATCAATGAGTTTGCTAAAAGTACTTCCCTGTTTACAAGTAAAGCAGAAGAAAAGAGTACTAAACATGCATTCTCATCTAAGTGAGGGTTTGACTGGCTACCTTTTTCAGGTAGACCCTTGTAGGTTGCAGTTTTGGAATAATGACTCTCTACCTAGAGTGTGAGCCTTATTTTTTCAAGTCATGAAATTGAATTTGTCAGTTAAACTCAACTTTGTTGTTGTTGTGCTCAGTCTTTGTTGTTGTTGGGTGCTGTCCAGTTGGCTCCAACTCATAGCTACCCATGTACCATAAAACAGAACACTATCCAACACCATGCCATGCATGCCCACAATCATTTTATGGTTGAACCCACTGTCACTTCCAGTATGTTTCTTCTCATTTTGAGTCATGCCACAATAGCAAAAGGAGGTCACAGGGGCTTTATTCCATTGTTGTCATTAAGGTTGACTCTACTTTGAGGGGGGCTGGGATTTAGCTCAGTTGGTAGAGTGCTATGCTGCAGTATCTGAGGTCCCAAGTTCAATTCCCAGCACCGCAAAAATGGGAGAAGGACCTGGCAATCCGCTCCCAAGGCAATCCCAAAACAGTCAGCCATTGAAAACCTTATGAGGGTCGCTATGAGTCAGATACTGACTCGACAGCACCTAACAACAACTACTTTGAGGAGGTAACTCTTCCTTAGTTGTTTCTTAAATGTCTTCCAGCTTGAGGGGAGGTGCTCATTTTCTAGCATTGTATTTAACAATGTATCTCTGGATTCATAAGGTTTTCAAAGGCTAATTGTTCTGAGAATGGGCTGCTGCATCCTTTTCCTAGCATGTCTTAGTCTGGAAACTCAGCTGAAACCTGTCCACCATGGGTGGCCCTGCTGGTATTTGAAATACAGAATAATTTTCAGCATCACAGTAACACATAAGCCCCCACAGCATGACCAGCTGACAGACATGTGGGAGTAACTTGTCTTAGGGTTAAGTCAAGATGAATTCAGGCTGCTTTGTTAACAAATAGAAATCCCAATTTACTCAATTGCAATGGAAAGGCCATCTCTTCTAGCTGGCTGAGTGAAAGATCCATTCCTGGATGGTGTGGCAGCATGTGTGAGAAAACTACCCCATTAGCACAGAGTTAGAGTGAGGAAATAGGGTATTGCTAAAATGATGGTTGGTTAAGCCTCATATTGCTTGCTGGGTTAGTTTTCTCCAGTTGAGAAGTATTTTTATCTAAATAGATCCTGATTATCTATCTTTAAGGCACTCTCTTCTTTTTTTCTGAGCTAAAGTTACATATATTTATTTTGATGACCCTGTTTTTTTGACTCATCATCTATGACCATGGACTGCCAAAAGAACCAAGAGATCCATCCTAGAAGAAGCGCAACCAGAGTGTTCCCTGGAATAAGGATAGCTCGACTGTATCTTTTGTATTTTGGACATGTAGTCAGGGGGGACCAATTCCTGGAGGAGGACATCATGTCTGGGATAGTGGCAGGTCAGTGAAAAAACGGAAGATCCTCTACTAGATGGATTTACACAGTGACTACAACAATGAGATTAAGCATAAAAAAATTGTGTGCATGGCACAGTGTCAGGGCATGTTTCACTCACTTGTACATAGGTTGGCTTTAAGTCAGACCTGACTAGATGGCACCTAACAGCAATCGATTACCATGAGCTTTTTATTATAACATGACTTCTTAACAATAGTTATCTTATTGTATCACTTTATTTTTTGATCCCTAATTTTCTTGGCAAACTGTATCTAAATTGACTGTAGTAATGATGACAACCTGCAGCTATAGCCCTGTGGCATCTGATCCCGTCAGATCTTGGAGGCTAAGCAGGGTCGGGCCTGGTTAGTACCTGGATGGGAGACCGCCTGGGAACACCAGAAGCTGTAGGCTTTGGAGAAGGACCTGGCAACCCCCTCCCAAAAATCAATCTGCCATTGAAAACCCTATGAACAGCAGAGAAGCACTGACAATAGTGTTTCCCCTGTTGTACAGAGGGTCGCTATGAGTCGGATACCGACTCGACGGCACCTAACAATAACAACAATGATGACAACACATGCCTTCTCTACAGCCTTCATCTGGAGGATGATCCTAGGACCATAGAGGTTTTTGACTTATCTAAGGCCATTTAGCCTACCGGTGGTAGAAAGATTAAAACCTAGTCCTTCTGAATCCTAACTATGGACTCTTTCCCATAATTCACCCTGTACCACATTCCTGTGGCTAACTGGAGATATGAGAATAGTTTTCAGCTATGGAGTTGACAATGACCTAGGTCACCTCAGAAGAGAAACTATTGTTATGATCTCTTTAACATAGTAGTCTAACCAAGTTTAAGGCAGTCCATGTGAGTTAGTCCAGATTATCAGTCCTGTTCACTGCTGTCACTTAAGGGATGATGGAGAAATACTGAATTTGTGTAGATATTAATCTAATTATTACAGTTTGAAGGTTTGTCTAAAATTTGCCAAAAGTTTTCATTGCCCTTATTTTCTTGAAAATTTTAAACACTGACATTTGGCATAGGAAATTATTTTCCTTTCAGTTTTGGAAAAGCATTGACCAGTTTGCAGCTATATTTTTTCTTTATTCTGGTTATAGAATTTCAAAGTTTACTTGTCTTCCAACAAAAAGGGAACTATTAAATTTCTTTTTTTTTTCAATTGGTAAAACCACTGTGCAATGGTTTTTCATATCCCTATAATTTGAAAGTAATTAAATTTTCCAAAAAGTACATTTCCCATATTTCTTATTATATAAATATATAAGTACTCAGTAAATATTGTGGAATGGATGAAAATATATTTACTTTTGTTATTAAAAAGAAGTGTATGAAGTTATATTTCTATTACTTATCACTTCTTTGTTGGCCCCAAATGAAGATAACAAGACTCTTACAGTTGAGAAGCCAGACACCAAGGCACTAGTCAAATGCCTGGTTGTACTGTGAAGCCTGAGAATCAGGGAGAATGGTAGGTAGAAGTTCTACTTCCTCAGTCACCTAATGTTTTCCTACTGATGTGTTGTAAAGATCCCTGATCACTTTTATAAAGAGAAAATTATGATTTATGCAAATATAAAATGAACATTTGTCAAAAAAAATTTCAACCCATTAAAGGGAAGCAGTAAGATGTTAAAACTAGTTCAAAGAACATTTTAGTTGTTAGGTATTTATGTTGTTGTTGTTGTTAGGTGCATTTATAGGAAAGGCTAAAATAACATTGAGGGATTAAATACAAAAGTGGTTAATATCCAACAGAGCTATAAACCACAACCTGTCTGGTTATCTATTCTACCAAGGAGATATCTACAAGTTAAGCTCTGTCTTGCTAAGTTATAAACTGGCCCAGACAATAAAAAGCCAAGCCCAACACTGCACTCACTGAAAGTGTTCCCAGCAATCTTTTTTTGAGGATTTCCAAATTGCAGATAATTTTCTGACACCCTGGTGTGCCAAAGTCTTCTTACCATCAGGACCCCCTTTTCCTAGTTACTTCTTGCACTGCTCCCTATCTTCCTCTTAGTCCCTCTTTTCCTTCTCTAATATATGTTTTTTCTTCTATGAAAGTCTCCCTTTGTTTTCTGTAAAAGTGAATTGCAACAATTAATCATGACTTCCTTTCTAGTGCACACAACTCTTCTTTTATTTCATCCATCGAAGTATTCATTCATCCTTCATTCTTTATTCATCCATCCATCCATCTTCTCATTTATTTTTCTACTTTTTATGGTATTGGAGATGGGATTCAGAGATTTGCACAGGCTAGACAAGCACTCTGTCATTGAGCCGCACCACTGCCTCATTTTCCTTTCCACTTTTTATCTATTTGTTATCACATTTATTCCACAATCATGTGATGAACTGTGATGGCAAGAAAGACATGTATTATGAAGTGTGGAGAATAAGTCCTTAGCATATCATATCCATGCCTTCTCGGAATTCAACTTTATAAACTAGTTGATGTGACAAGCCTTGCATGAAAATTATGAGTTCATTTTGTTTCTCACAACTAAAATAATAATATTCCTCATTATCACAATCTAAGATTTTTTTTTCCAAAAATCTATGGGGTCAGTGAAGACTCTAACACCCTCCTAAATGAACTATTTTTAATAGAAATGGCCATCACTTTGAAAATAACACTGTAATAAAGACAATGTTGGCTTTGTTGTTGTTAGATGCCATCCAGTTGGGTCTGACTTATAGCGACCCTACGTACAGCACAACAAAACACTCCCTGATTTTGTGCCGGGCACCCAATCTTCTTTATGTTTCAACCCATTATTGCAGATACTGTGTCAGTCCATCTACTGGAGGGTTTTCCTTTTTTTTGTTCACTTGCCACTCTTCCAAACATGATGTCCTTTTCCAGGGATTGGTCTCTCCTGACTACATGTCCAAAATACATAAGATGCAGTGGAGCCATCCTTGCTTCCAAGGAGCACTATGGGTGCACTTCTCCTAGGACAGATCCCTTTCCTTTGGCAGTCCATAGTATATTCAAAGTCATCTCTAGGACCATAATTCAAAAGGTTTTGACAAGAAGATCAGTTTTTCTCCTATCTCCCTTGTTCAATGTCTATCTTTCACAATCATATGATGCAACTGAAAATACCATGACATGTATCAGGCACATCTTCTTATTCAATGTGACATCTTTACTTTTCAATACTTTAAAGAGATCTTTTGTCACAACTTTTCCCAATGCAATGTGTCTTTTGATTTCTTGACTGCTGCTTCCATGGGTGTTGATTGTAGAACCAAGTAGAGCAAAATTATGGACAACCTCAATCTTTTCTCCATTTATTGTGAAGTTGCATACTGACCCAGTTGTAAGGATTTTTGTTTTATTGAGGTTGAGTCAAAATCCATACTGAAGGCTATGTTCTTCGATCCCCATCAGTAAATGATTCAGATATTCTTCACTTTCAGCAAGGAGAATTGTATCATCTACATAACACAGGTTGTTAATGAGTCTTTCTTCAATCCTGATGCCATGTACTTCTTCATAAAGTCCAGCTTCTCAGATTATTTGCTCAGCATATAAATTGAAGAGATATGATGAAAGGATATAGCCCTGACCCATACCTTTCTCAATTTTAAACCAGGCAGTGTTTCCTTGTTCTGTTCAAATGACTACCTCTTGGTCCATGTACAGATTCCTCATGAGTACAATTAGGTCCTCTGATATTCCCATCTTCAAAGTATTATCCATAATTTGTTATGATCCACACTTTGCAAATGCCTTTGCATAGTCAGTAAAACACAGACACCTTTTTGATATTCTATGCTTTTGTCTAATATCCATCTGACATTAGCAATAATGTCCCTGGCTGCACACCCTCTTCTGAATCTGCCTTGATTTTCCAGAAGTTCCCTGTCTATATACTGCCACAGTTGCTTTTGAATGATCTTTACTAAAATTTTGCTTGGGTATGATATTAATGAGCCTGCAGCCATAGCCCTGTGGCATCTGATCCCGTCAGATCTTGGAAGCTAAGCAGGGTTAGGCCTGGTTAGTACCTGGGTGGGAGACCGCCTGGGAACACCAGGTGCTGTAGGCTTGGGAGAAGGACCTGGCAACCCCCTCCCAAAAATCAATCTGCCATTGAAAACCCTATGAACAGCAGAGAAGCACTGACAATAGTGTTTCCCCTGTTGTACAGAGGGTTGCTATGAGTTGCATACCGACTCGACGGCACCTAACAACAACAACAACATGATATTAATGATATCGTTTGATAGTTTCCACATTTGGTTGAATCCCTTTTCTTTGGAATAGGTACAAATATGGATCTCTTCAATCAGTTGGCCAGGTAGCTATTTTCCAAATCTCGGCATAAACAAGTTACCACCTCCAGTGCCACATCTCTTTGTTGAAACATCTCTATTGGTATCCCATCAGTTCTCGGAGCCTTGTGTTTGGCCAATTCCTTTAAGGCAGCTTTCACTTTGTCCTTCAATACCATTGGTTCCTCATCATATACATCCTCTTGAAATGGTTAGTCATCCACCAAATCTTTTTTGTATAATGACTCTGTGTATTCCTTCCATCTTCTTTTGATGATTCCTGCATCATTTAATATTTTCCCTGTAGAATCTTTCACTATTGCCACTCAAGGCTTGGATTTTTTCTTCAATTCCTTAAGCTTGAGAAAAACAGAATGTGTTCTTCCCTTTTGATTTTCTATCTCCAACTCTTTGCACATGTCATTATAATATTTGTTTTTGTCTTCTCGGGCTGCCTTTTGAAATCTTCTGTTTAGTTCCTTAACTTCATCATGTCTTCCTTTTACTTTAGCTGCTTGACATTCAAAGCCAAGTTTCAGAGTCTCTTTTGACATGTAATTTGGGCTTTTCTTTTTTACCCGTCTTTTTAATAACCTTTTGCTTTCCTTAGGAATGATATATTTGATGTCTTGCCACAACTTGTCTGGTCTTCTAGCATTTGTGTCTAATGCATTAAACCTGTACTTGAAGTGGTCTCTGAACACAGGTGGGATATACGTAAGGTCACACTTTGGCTCTCATACACTTGTTTTAACTTTCTTCAGTTTCAACTTGAACTTGCATATGAGCAGTTGATGGTCTGATTCCCAATCAGCACCTGGTCTTGTTCTGACGTTGATATGAAGCTTTTCCATTGTTTCTTTCCACAAATGTAGTCAATTTGGTTCCCATATGTTTGATCTGGTGAAGGCCATATGTATAGTTGCCATTTATGTTGGTGAAAAAATGTATTTACTAAATATTATAATGACATGTGCAAGGAGCTGGAGGCAGAAAACCAAAAGGGAAGAACACGCTCTGTGTTTCTCAAGCTTAAGGAAGTGAAGAAAAAATTCAAGCCTTGAGTGGCAGTAGTGAAAGATTCTACAGGGAAAATATTAAATGATGCAGGAAACATCAAAAGAAGATGGGAAAAATACACAGAGTCATTATACAAGAAAGAATTGGTAGATGACCAACCATTCCAAGAGGTTGCATATGAAGAGGAAGCAATGGTGTTGAAGGACGAAGTGGAAGCTGCCTTGAAAGAACTGGCGAAACACAAAGCTCCAGGAATTGATGGGATACCAATAGAGATGTTTCAACAAACAGATGCAGCACTGGAGGTGTTAACATGTTTATGCCAACAGATTTGGAAAACAGCTACTTGGCCAACTGACTGGAAGAGATCCATATTTGTGCCTATTCC
>VMDO01017861.1:0-43755 GCA_007922755.1 Pedetes capensis
AAAAATCTTGCCTATCTTCATGTGTGGCCTTAATGGTGGGTATGTAAATTTGAATAATAGTCATTTTAATTGGTCTTCCTTGTAGACATATGGATATTATTCTATCACTAACAGCATTGTATTTCAGTACAGATATTGAGATGTCTTTTTTTCCATTCCTCTTTATTCTGTCATTTCCAGCATAGTAGACCATATGATTATCTGGTTCAAAATGGCCCATGCCAGTCCATTTTAGCTCACTGATGCCTAGAATGTCGATGTTTATGCACTGCATTTCCCTTTTGATAATTTCTAATTTTCCTAGGTTTATACTATGTATATTCTACATTTAATTATTAATGGATATTAACAGTTATTTCTTCTCATTTTGAGTCATGCCACATCAGCAAATGTAGGTCCCTGGGGCTTTATTCCATTCTGGTCATTAAGGTAAACTACCTTGAGGAGGCAACTCTTCCCCAGTGGTCTTCTGAGTGCCTTCCAACCTGGTGGGATCTTTTTTGGGCACTATATGTGACAGTATTTCTGTGCTGCTCATAGGGTTTTCAATGGCTAATTGTTTTTGGAATTGATTAATCATGTCCTTCTCTCTAATCTGTCTTAGTCTGGAAGCTGAGGTAAAACTTGTCCACCATGAGTGCTCCTGCTTGTATCCATAATACTGGTGGCATAATTTTCAACACCACAGCAATACATAAGCCCCTATTGTACAGCAAACTGACAGACATGTGCGTAGGGGAGCATTCTAGTAATTGGAGCTAATTCATAGTTTCAAGATAAATAAGTTAGACTCCATTTGGCATGATGCCATCTGTCCTGTCCCAGCCAGAGAGAAAGAAATTCAGGGCTAAGAATGGAAAATAAATTAGTAAGCAATGGGGTCCTCTTTACCTTCCTGTCCACTTCTTCCCCTAAAAGAAAGAGGCAGACAGACAGACAGAATGGAGATGTGGTAAAGAGTTAGAGACACAAGGAATCACTGGTGTAGGATAGATGTGCTCATTTGACTCCTTTTCTATATAGAAATGTATTTAAGATTAAATTAGATATGGCATTGAGTAGACTCTCAGTGGAGAAATATTTTCCTATGATGCCTGAGGGGGGTCTGGGAAAATAGATAGTAAGAATTCTTGATGAAACAGCCCGACAATCAGTCATGGCCTGGCCAGGCTGTGGTGGGAAGATCACGTCCCACATAGTACATGATCTTCATTGTGATGTCTGAGCGGATTCAATGGCTGCCTGCTTCTTAGCTCTCCTTTTGCTTTTATGTAAGTTTGAAGGTTTCAAGTTGAGAAGAGAAATGTGGCATAAGAACTTGATGTTATCTGACCCAGGACCTTCCCTGCTTTGTAACCTTCTAAGGCTGAAATCCCTGCTTAGTTTTTGAAGTCTTACTTTTCATGTGGCACACAAGTGTACTCCTCTGTTTGCATCCTCAGATCTTCCATGCTGCTCTTTTTCCCCTTCATTTGGACATGTTCTGTCTTTGTCTTGGACAGTCCTCTTATCATGAGCTGTCAAAAGCCCATTCATTCTTGACATTCTAGCTCAAACATTACTTCCTATGAGAAGCCCAAGTCAACTCCCCAGGCTAAATTAATAGTCCCATGCCACCTCTTGCTGCCTATAGAACATGTCTACAGTTCAGAAATAATAATGTTGTTTTCAACAGTCATTTATACCCACAGTATCTATGGAGTGTACTGTGTTCCAGGCACAGTGTTGAGGGCTTACCAGGATCTGTCAAGCAGGAATCATTATCACTCTGTCAATGAGATGTAGAGTCTTCAAGATGCCAAGTAATTTAGTTTGGAGTGATATGGTCTATACCAGACAGATTTAAACCAAGTATGGCTACTAATGAGCCTTCTCCCTCTCTCTGCTAAACTGCCTTGTCATAGTCCACTTGTGTGACCTACCCATGAATCTAACTCAATCTCCAGCTCCTACCCAAGGGCACAGCCTTGCTGGGAGAGAAGTTCCCAACAGATTGTCCTCTGGGTTCCAATGCTCTGGCCCACAGTAGGAGCTAGGGACTATGTGTAGGCCCAGGTGAAATTGCAGCTTAAACTCTCTCATGAATCTTATTGCAGTGAGCCTTTGACTCAAAAGGCTGTGGTCGATGCTACTTCATAAAGAGCAGTCTAGCAGTCAGGAAAAATCCACAGTTGAGTGTTAGCAGCTGCATGTGATTTCCTCAACACTCTCGGCTTCTGAGAAGGCTTTTGAGTGCTGATGAACCCTTTGTCTTAAACAGTAATCTAACTAACCTCAGCTCTGTTCATCATAATACTCCAAACTTTTGACATTGCCTGTTCCCCCCTGGACTGGGCAGCAGGCTGTTTTAAGTTGAAGTCACAGCCCAGGGGCTGACAGATTCTGCAGTGCGGGTGGGTATACTTGGAAGCCACTGATTGCCTCTTTTTGTTCTCTCTTGTCCAGGAACAAGTCCCAATTCCCAGTCTTTTGAAGTATGAAAGAATGGAAAGGCATGGCGAAAAAGAGAAATTCAAACACACAAAGAAAAACCAAAGAAAAAAGGAAAAGAAAAAGAAAAAACCCTTTGCATGTGTGTGTATGTATGTGTTTATTTCATTAGCTTTAACTGAGTCTCTTTGTGGAGAGTTCCTTTGAGGCTTTTAGAGGTAAAGGAGTCATGAAGGCCAAAATGCCCTTCACTATTAGATTCTAACAGAGCTTCCTTTGCCCTCTTGTATTGGTCAGCTGTCATAACTATACAAGAAAAACCAACCCAAACTTATGAGGGAAGAGGCCTATTGGGAGCTCACAGTTAGAGAACCAGTTCTTAATGTGGCAGGGCAGGCATGGCAGCAGTGGTGGCAGGACCTGTGATAGATGGCCTCACAGCATGGAGGACCAGGAAGGAAGAGAGAGAGAGAGAGAGAGAGAGAGAGAGAGAGAGACAGCAGAGCCACAGGTGTGGGATAAAACTCTCCAAAGGCCTGCCCTCAGTGACTTATTTCCACCAAGGTAGACCTGCCTTCCAAAGTTCCACAAGGTCCCAGGATAGTACCACCAACTGGGGATCTGATGTTAAACACATGACTTTTGGGGGCCACTATATATTCAAACTATGACACTCTACCCGTAGACCCCAAAGGTCCGTGGCCACCTCATAATGTAAAATGCATTTGATCCAACTTTAAAAGTCCCTAAATTCTTAACAGTCTCCACTGTGCTTACAAGTCCAAATCCAAGGTTCTACTGAGAATCAAGGCAAACTCTGCTGTGGGCCCCTGAGAAAATAAAAAGCAAGTTACATACTTTTAATGTACAATGACACAGAGTGAGCATACCTATTCCAAAAGGGAGGAATGAAGCACAGAAAGGAAAGTGTCCATAGCAAGACCAATATCCTGCTGGACGAACAAATTCCATTGGTTTAAGTCTGATATCTGGCATATGTCACATCACCTGGCACATGATATCATCTGAGCTTGAACAAGCTTGTACAGCTCCATCCTAGGGACCCTCCTGGGCTTGTCCCACTTTTTGCTTACATCTCCCCTTGGCAGATATTTCATGGTGCTGGGACCTCTGACATCTTGGGGTCTCCACTGATGCTTAGGCTTACCTGCAAAGCTTCACGCATGAGCCCTTCGGGGGATCTCCACAGGTCCTCCAACCCTGGTACACACTGCCTAGTCTTGTAGTCTATCTTCTGAAACTTTGATGGCATTCTGCATGCCTGAAAAACCAGTACCACATGGACAATGCTAAGATTTCCTGCTGTCTCTAGAGGTAGCTTTACCCTTTTGAACTAGGGCTGCAGCAGTGGCCCCTGTATGCCCAGGTTGAGAAATCATTTCCCTAGGCAGCCCCCTTTCAGCAGTGTCCTGGAGGCATTGCTTTTCAGACACTCCTTTCCCATGCCCTGGGGCCTAGATGGGAGGGGTCTGGCCAACTCCTTCAGTGACCCAAGGGAATTTCTTTTGTCACAATTAAGGCCTCTTCGCCCTAACCAGTCCTATCCACAGTAACCTTAGACAAGATGTAGCTTTTTCCCTCTTTAAACTGTATATTTTTCAGATCTTCCTTCTCTGCCATTTTCTCTGTTTTTCCATAAGGCTTGCTGAACACAAGTAGTAACCAAGCCATAGTTCCTATATCTCACTGCCCTTGTGATATTGCCTCTGCCAAGTTAATCAATTCATTAATTTTAATTTAAGCCTCACTCAAATCTTTGGGGCATTGAGAAAATGAAGAGTCTCTTTGCTAGAATATAACACAACTTGCTTCTAGTCCATTGCTCAATTGAGTCCTCATTTTCCTCTATAACACAGTGAGCCCCATCTGAATTTCTATCAGCAGCAGCCCTCTGGTCTTCATTACTCTCACCAGAACCACCCCTCAGGCCCTCCAAGGATTCTCCCTCCTGCATCTTGAAACTCTTCCAATCCCCCACAAACAAGTTCCAAAGCCTAGAAACCTTGTGGCTAGGTTTCTTCACAGCAATGCCTCCACTCTCCAGTATCAATTTTCTATATTAGTCAACTGTTGTCACTGTAACAGAAAAATCAACCCAAGCAAACTTATGGTGGAAGAGGTTTTTTTGGGAGTTCATAGAGAGTCAGTCCATATTATCCAGAACTTAAAAAATTTTAACTTCTGCCTGACCACTTCTACCATCTTGGACAGAACTGAAGTAAGAAGCAGAACAAGTTCCTCAAACCCCAGCAGCTATAGTTTAATGCAGAGAAGCCCAGCCAAGCCCAGACTAGATGAGCTAACCCTACATCCATGTGAGCAATATGGTAGTGGTGGTGGCAAGGCCTGTGTTAGATGATTTCACAGCATAGTGGAACAGGAACAGAGAGAGACCTTGGCTCTGGGTTTAGGGTAAAATCCTCCAAAGGTCTGCCCTCAGTGACTCACTTCTACTAAATGTGACCTACCTCCCAAAGTTCCACAATTCTCACAACAGTGCCATGAGCTGGGGACCCAATGTGAGAGCACACGACTTTTAGCGTACACTTTATATTCACAACCATGACACCTCAGCAAGCTATTATCTTGGCTATTCTCAAGCATTTCTTCTTCCTCATGCTATTACCAACTGTTGTCCCCACCAAACTCCCACCAGGATTTTAAATGGAATTATGTGACATTCCTAATTTAATTTGGGGAACTGGCCCTTTGTCAATGCTATATCTTCCCACACAAGAACACTGGGTCTTTCCATGTATTTACGGCCTTCAATCTGATTTTATGATTGTCTTCATGTAGGACTTGTATATTTCTTTAACTGTTTCCCTGAAGGTTTTGTAACACTATGGCTGTAGTTAGGATTTAATGTTGAATTTATACATGTGCACCCTGACCACTTTTAAAAGAAGGCTGTCCTGAAATAAGGAAAGGAGGCTGAATTGTTATTATAGAATTTCAGTCTGTGTTCCTTCACGACTATGTCCTTGTAGACATAGTAGTGATTTGTGAGCATGAAATTGATGGTTAGGTAGATAGGGCCTTAATCATCAAAGTGAAGACAGGTCTGTATCAGTTACTTCCCAAAACTCAGTGGCTGCAACAATCATTTTTTTGTTGCTCACATGGGTGCAGGTTGGCAGCAGCAGTTCAGCTCATCTAGTCTGGGCTTGGCTGGGGTTCTCTGCATTAAACTATGGCTGCTGGGGTTTGAGGGATTGCTCTGCTTCTTACTTCAGTTCTGTCCAAGATGGTAGAAGTGGTCAGGTGGGAGTTAAGATTTCTTAATTTCTGGATATAGGCTTGGTGTGCTGTCACCTTGGCCCACATGCCCTTGGCCATGGCATGTTATATGGCCAAACTCAGGCATCAGCGTGGCGGCTCAGCTGAATTAGAACCCTGTTTTCATGAATGCCCTTCCCTGCATGGGTGTGGAGGATGGTTGGCCACAAAAGAAATTTGTACAAGATTTGCAAGGTGGAAGTGGGGTCATGGTCATGTCCGTGACAGTTGCAAATCATTGTGGATCTGCTGGCTCACTTTGCTGGTGTAGGGCAGCAACCAGCCTGCAGCTCCTTTAGTTCGCACCAAATTCCCCTCAGCTTCTTCAAATCATAGGTGGGGTTCATGGGCTGCTCCATGGAACTATACCTGCTCTTCTGCTTTGCTCTTCTGCATATTGGAAGCTTGGTGGCAGTGAGATATTCATGCAGGATCTGGCTTAGCTTTTTGGTCTCCACTTTGCCATTACCCTTTCTCACTTCACCTCCAGCTTTTAAACATCACTTCTGCAAACCTTAAGCCCAGCACTAGATGCAAGAGTACCACCCTCATATGGACCATTAACCCACTTCCAAGATCACATGAGGTCTAATCACTGTAAGAAATCCCTACCATGATTCTACTTCTCTGATTGGACCCACATGGATGCAGATGGGGATGTACATGCTGCCATGATGAAGCCAGAGCAAGAGGGGGATGAAGATTTGGGAACAGTAATTCACTGTACAGGAGGAGGCATCAAGTGCTTTCTGAATACCCTTTGTAATGGTTAACTCAATAGGGTTCTAGTTCACTTTCAGTACACAGCAACTTTAATAATCCCTGGCTATCAGACTGAGTAATCAAGTTTTTCCTGTGCTGCACTACCTATTTTGTTTTGTTTTGTTTTGTTTACTTTTTTAGTTTATTTACTTATTTATTGGCAGGGTTGCATAACCCAAGATGGCCTGGAACTTGCTATGAAGCCCAGGCTGGACTCAAACTCACAATCATTTTTCAGCCTCCTGAGTGCTGGGATGATAGGCATGCATTACCACTCCTGGCTGCCCTTCCCATTTTAAATTATCTGAGTGGCCCCTCATAAGGAGTTATCAATACTTCATTATAAAAGGATTTTTAAAAAGTAGGATCTTTTTTCAATTAAAGCAGTCTAATGCTCTTCCAACAAAATTACATATAATAATGAAATTTCTAAGGTCTAAATCCTGACCCATTTACTTCAAGGAATATTTGATAGAGTAATAGGGTAGAATAATTAAACAAACCCAGTCTCTTTAGAGATATTTTTTTCTTCAGGATTTGACCTTTAGTATAAATAATTTCTTCTTTCATTCGCTTCCCACTCCCCTGGATTCCTCATTTCTGACTGATCCAAGCTGTGGGCTTAAGTAACATTTTAAATGTGAATTTCCTGAGAAATCTTTTGTGCCTTTATTTATTTTTTTTAAACAAATTTGGCTTGCCTGGCCTGAAACGCTGGCTTTAGGGCTTTGAGGGAGATAAGATACTTCAGTGTTTTCCTGGTGGCCAAACTAAAGAAAATCTCTAACCTACATGTCAGCTGATTTACTTCTTGTCATTTTGATCACTACTTCTGACAGTTCTGATCTAATTCTTTTGTTAAAAAAAAAAAGATATCGATTTCAAGGTTTACAGTTGTTAGGATTTCGAATCTCTGATTTAAAAAGTGAAATTGAATTTTAAATCAAGGAGAAGGGACATGAGCTAGGTTTTCAGTCTTCTCTTCCATAGAAGACTTTTTGTGACCAATATTTATTATGGTAGTGCTTTGTTATTACAAACCTTCTATGAAAAATATTTTGCTGCACCACCACACAACAAAGCACTTATTATAACGCAGGATTTGGGGGGGCAGGAGACATCAATGAACTGAGAAGCACAATTATCTCATGGTTATGCATGCCTAGGAAGTGTGTCATTACTTTTGTTTTTTACAACTTGTAGAATATTTTCATTGTAGGTGAAGCATCAGACACATTTTTATTCAAAGGAAGAGAAACAAAATGAAGGTTGTGTCTGCTGTGTGTTCTGAATTGTACCCTGGTGGCCTCGATCTGCTAAGTTGGGGGCTATTTTATCCCTGCTCCTCTCAGGGGCGCCAGGACATCCTGCTTTCACGTCTGTGCCACACTCTTCTGCTTTCCATGGCACAAAAGGAGTCCTTATTTGGAAATAGCAATCACCCGGTTTGAACAAGATTTACTGATGTCCCCATCCTGGAGAAAGTGAAATTCAAAAACCCTATGAATAGCAGAGAAGCACTGACATAGTGCTGGGCATGGCACAGCGTTGGGGAGTGTTTCAGCTGTTGTACATTGGTCTGCTATGAGTTGAACCCGACTCCATGGCACCTAACAATAATAAAAAATAACTTATTTAACAGGCCATGTATGGAGAACCTACGTGCTGTTTCAGAAATGAGATCCATCCTGCAGTATATGTATGACATTGTGAAGTTTGAAAGAAGCAGGATTTGGGGGCAGATATGGGTTTTGACAAGTTCACTCAGAACTAGGTACAAAGCCAACAACTCGGCTCAACCCCAGGGATGAGGAGATTGCTTAGTCAAGGTGAGCAAGGCTGTCATAAGCATGTAGGCAGAGCAAATAGTGATGGGGAAAGAAACAGACTTGCTCTGTATTTACCAGGACAAATGATGATTAGAGATGGATTGGATCTGAGGAATAAAGAACAGAGAGAACAATCCCTTCAGCTGGAACACTGGTTGAGGGATCTGTTCATTCTGATATTTTATATCAATGGGTGTAAGATAATTCTGAACGTGAAGCCTTTTATGCTACTATTCTCTCATTTTCCTTGTTCATGTTTTTCCTGCAGAAGCCTAAAGAAAATTAGTAGGGAAGAAGATATCTGAAGCTGAATCTGCATGCTAAATACAACTCAATGCCCGTGTGATGTGGAGAAGCCACAGGGCATGTCACAAAGCTGTGTCCCAATTTCCATGGTGCACCATGGCCCGGTGTACCAACTTGGAGTAGTCCCGCAAGTTTGATGTCATTGTCTGCAGAGTTGGAGATAGTCTCCTATCTGCTGCTGACCTACCAGCAGCATTTATGTTTGTGTTAGCAGGGATGGATGCGAAGGATCTAGATGGCCAGGCAGGCGGCCACTTTAAACTTAGACAAGGCAGTCTCCCTTCTGAAAGAGAGCAGGACCATTCAGCAGACTTGGACATATGGGCAAGTGTGCCTCTTTGCCTGTCCTTCCAATGATCCCTCAAGGTCCCAGAACTTGCAGGGTGTTTGTCAGGGTTCGATGACATCACAGATATAAAACACTTCGTAAACTCTAAAGGTTTCTTCCAGTTGGTTGTTATTATCTTAGACAGGCACTGTGTTCTGTTCAGTTGTAAAACCTATCTGGAGAGAATACTGCGGTAGTTTTTCCTTTCTTTAAAATGAGGGTTTTTTTTCCTTTTACCTCATACCAATGCTCCTTAACCATTGTGGTAGTTGTGATTTGCTCTCACGCTTCATGATGCTGAGTTGCAACAGGACTCCTACTCATTTGATTCCATGTCAAATGAAGGAGCCATCAGGGCCACTGAGGCAGCCCCCTTGGATGCCCCAGAAGCTCTGAGGATCAAGTCCTGGGGGCCATGATGACTCCCTCCCCATCGGGGACCACAGAGGTCTTGTGTTAATTTTCTTTTATCATGTCACACTTTCTATGGGGCAGGAGTGACTAAGGTAGATGCTTCTGCCTTGAAGTCTTTGGCAAGGTGGTCATCAAAGTGTCAGTTGGAGCTGTGGTCTCATCAGAAGGCTGAAGGAGGATCCACTCTTGAGCTTTGTCACACAGTTGGTGGCAGAATTCGATTCCTTGGATCCTGTCAGCTGGAGGCCTTCCTCCTTTCCTCGACACAGAAACCTCTCCTTAGGGCAGCTCATAAAATGCCACCTGAGTTTCACCAAAGCAAGCAAATATTAGGGCGAGAGAGGGTATAGGCAACAGTAGCCCCAGCTGTCTGTAAGGATAAGATGTTCTACTTGACCTTACTCTCCTCAGGCTCCTCTTAAGCCCCAATGGCCCTAACCTTGAGCTATGAACTTGGCCTGCTTAGTCCAGTTTTAGTAAGAATCCTGCTGAGCCTATTTAGCCAGAATCTCCGGTATCCCTCATGATTCCTCTCAGTTATTTCCTGTCCCCTGATCCCTATCCTGCTACTTGGCCATAAACCCCTGCTGGTCCTTATATTCAAATGGAGCCCAGGTCTATGCACAGGTCTCTCTTCCTCTATTAAAATGGCTCCTGAATAAAATCTTCTTTCACTGCTTTCATTCTTGTTTGGCTGTTTTTTCTTTGATAGTGATGTCACCTGGTGGGGCGGGCTGGGATTTAGCTCAGTTGGTACAGCGCTGTTCTGCAGTCTCTGAGATCCTGGGTTTGATTCCCAGCACTGCAAAAATGGGAGAAGGACATGGCCATCCACTCCCAAGGCTATCCCAAAACAATCAGCCATTGAAAATCCTATAAGGGTCACTATGAGTCGGACATGACTTGACAGCACCTAACAACAACAACAACGTCACCTGGGAAATACAATCCCAGCACTTTTGTCATATTCTATTGGATGGCAGCAAGCGCTAAGTCCAGTCTACACTCACAAGGAGGTGATTGCATGAGGGTGTAACACCAGGAAGCATGGAACTTTGGGGGCATCTCAAAGGCTGTGCTCCACAGGTCCCATAAATAGCAGGTGCAGCATCTTTTCTGAGGCCACCTGACAGTCTTCTAGCCAGCCCTTGCTGTCCCACAGTCGTTGGTTTCTTTTCATCCAGCCCCAACTATTGGATGGCTGAGGCTTTGATTTCAGTGATCTTCATTCCCCTCCCCTCCAAAATCAGGACCCAGACTCTGCAGCCCTTCGGCTTCCACCATCCAGTTCACACTTGGCCTCAGGGTCCTGCTGGATCTCCTCTGGGGACTTGAGCTCCTGGCTCCTGCCTGTCTGGGAGGAAGGTGAGGTAGAAAGCAAACTAGAGTTATGTTTGGGTGTCTGAGCTTGAGAGACTGTTGGTTCACAATCAGTGCAGATTTTCTGGGTAACAAGGGCTCCTTTACCCCCAAACAGAAAGGTCAGGTTGTGGCAGATGTTCTCTCTTCCTGCCCGATAGTTCTATTATCCCAGACTTATATTGTTGGAGTGCAGAAGGTAACATCTAAAAGTATGGCACTGGTGCATGCTGAGAACTTTGAACTAAAGGAAACTGGAGGGCCTCAGAAGCATCCTCAGAAACAAGTTCTTTGTGACCCTGTCCTGCCCTCCTGTCGCCCAGCCCTTGTTCTCCTCCAAAGCTAGTCACAGAGACCAGAATTCCCTTTCCTCACACAGGCTACAGAAACTGCAACTCTTCTCCCCAAAGCAGGGAAACTTAGAAATCTTATGCTAACCTTCCTGCACCTTTCGGTGGAGGAGCTTCCCATAAAGAGATTCTCTAACGTACATTGTCTGACTGCAGACATCGTAAGACCCAGAAGGAGTCCTGGCCCATGCCCAGGAAGAAGAGATGCTACACAGACAGGCCAAGATGAAGCTGAAGAGACTGGCCTCACTAGGTTTCCCCTCAGTGATTACCATTAGATTGGACCCTCTGGTCCCGTTGCCTTTCTTCATGGCTTCTCATCCTTCTTTGAACCTGAGCATTAAAGCAGACAGTTTTCCCTGGGTCTTTGGCTCCTCATTTCTGAAGCCATCTCCATCATCTAAAACTTTGATTAAATACATTTATTATGTTTTTCTCTTGATGACCTATCTTTTATTATAGGAGTGCTGACCGTAACCCTTATAATGGGTGGGGAAATGTGTTACCCCTACAGTATTTACATTCTTGTAGGAGAGCTTGCAGGCTGATGATCCACACCGAGGCCAATGATCTCCTCCGTAAAATTCCTAAATGAATCTTTAATGCCAGAGAACCTGGAGTGATCTGTTGTTTCCATAACATGTAAGCAATCCTCTCTAACGAAGTTGAACATTTCCCTTTTGGGCTTGCTAAATTGTGGAAAATAAATATGAAAGAGCTTTTAAGATGCCTCCTAATCCGGGGGTGAGCACAATTGCCCTTTTGTTTACCTTAATGTAATAGGATCATTATCTAGGTGCCCCATTTGGATGAAGCCTTGAAAATGTATTAACCTATGGACTTTGTTAATAGTAATTTAGGAAAACCTCTCAGGCTCCAAATCCGAAAGCCAAATATAAAGTGGTCTTTGCTTGTTTCCTATGTTGACTTTCATTAAACGTTTACATAAACATAGCTGAAGAGCGACTAGGTTACTTTTTGGAGCCAGCCAATTATGGTGATTGGTGTTTGTTGGTGGAGAGCGCTTTTGATCTGTAGGGTCTGAAAAGATGGAGTCTTTCAGTGTTGGTTAATGTTGGCCTGAAAGTGGGGAGGCTTTCTGTCTCATGGTCCAATGACAGACCTCAGTGCTAAGCATGGGACCTATGTAGAATAAGCAGTGACTTCCCACATCAGCTGAGGAGGTAGTGCTCACTCCCCAGAGCCCTCACAGCTGCCAAAAGGGGGTACTGTGCCTCTCTTC
The DNA here is from genome assembly GCA_007922755.1 of Pedetes capensis. NCBI lineage: Eukaryota > Metazoa > Chordata > Mammalia > Rodentia > Pedetidae > Pedetes > Pedetes capensis. The sequence goes on from VMDO01017861.1 coordinate 12,322, forward strand.
TCACTGACCCACTCCTGCCCACGTGGGCCCAGGGGCAGCTGCTGAGGCCGTGACCTACCGTGTGTTTTCATGGTTTTTCTCAGCCAACCTCCCTCTGCCTTCAGAGGCATGATGGATTGGTTTGAAACAAAACCATCCCGTTCCCAAACTGAAAGGTTCCTTTTTACGTTTGGGAACAACTTGAAACCACTGGAGAAAATCATGTGCCAGTTATGTATAAACTCCTTTACCACAAGGTATAAAGGAAGCCATAATTCGGGGGGCTTATGTTTGATTGAATTCATCTGTTTCCATTTTGTAAATAGAGAGGAGGGAGATTCCGTAGTGGCGGACAGTTGATATAAGGCAGCTTCTATTCCTGGGCAGTAGAAGGGGTGGCCCTGTCCCATTACGACTTCAGAGCCAGGCTTCTCAGGTGCAAAAAATCACAAGAGACACCCACGTTGAGAGGTCAGCCTTGCGCATAGCAGTGCCAGACTCTTCCAGAACCATAGATGCAGAGGAGAAGGGACCATGTTTTGTCAATCAACCAGTCAAGAACAGCAGCCTTCAGCTGGGGACTGCCCTCGCCCCCAGCCAGGATGGATTTACACTGATGGGTCTGTGTTTGCTAGCAGCTCACAAGTTAGACTTTCCTCTTAACATCCCTAAGTGTGTTGGTACTAATTAGGGGAGAAACGAGATGCATTGTTAAAACTGGCTTTCCTTTCCTGCTTGGCAGCTTGACCTTATGGGACACTGGAACCTCAAATTGCTTCACAGAAACGTGCCCGAGGGTAACTGTGCATTGTGGGGGCAGGGGGAACCCCATAAGAAAAAGAATAAAGGTCTCTTCACTGTCATTGCCTGCTGTTGTAAATGAAAGAGTGGCTTGTTAATGGGCACAGTAGCTTAGCAGATATCCCTCTCTAAGCGTGTGTCATTGGTGACCACTGGGGCTTGGACTCTGGTCAAAGTCAGGCAAACTTGGGTTATTAACTCAGCTTCTCTGCTCAACTGGTGGCATGACTTTTGGCCCCTTTTGACCTCCTAATCCCATCATCTGGGGAATGGGGATGCCTACTTCATTGATCTGTTATGATCTGAAAACTATTTCAGAGTTATATAGTATAGTAACATAATAAAAACCAATCTCTGGACTGTTTTTCTTTCTTTCCATTCTAGGTCTCTCTTGTCTCTCTTTCCCAAGAAGGCTTCTGTGGTTCCCAAACCCTCAATTTTAAGTAAGCTCCAAATGGGTCAAGGGGATTCCTCACCATATAGTAGAGAACAGCCCCACTCAGAAATTGAAAATGTACATTTTCTAGATGCTTCTGTATTCCCCCCAGACCGCTTTGAGTCACTTGCCTCTATTCTGTCACCTATGATAACTGGCCCTCTTGGTCACCACCTTTGCATTCTGCTTACAGCATGGTCTCTTATTGATAGTTAAAATATGAAAATACCTTTGCCAAATGAAAATAGATTGCCAATGGATTGTCAGTGGATTATCTAGGAACAGAACATTTAAGGCTTATGTTTTATACCCAGTACAAACCTGTGTTGGTCAGCTTTGTGTCATTGTAACACAAGGTTGGGTTTGGCTCACAGTTCTGGAGGTTTCATCCCATGGTCAGGTGGACATATTGCCTCTAGTTAGGAGCAGTGTATTATGGAAGGAGCCCCCATGTGTCTGTCAGCTTGTTGTACTATGGGGGCTTGCATGTTGCTATGATGCTGAAAGCTGTGCCACTGGTATTTCAGATACCAGCAAGGCCACCCATGGTAGACAGGTTTGAGCTGAGCTTCCAGACTAAGGCATACTAGGGAGAAGGACCCTGTAGCCCACTCCTGAAACAAGTAGCCATTGAAAATCCTGTGAATAGCAGAGAAGCACTGTCAAATATAGTGCTAGAAAATGAGCTCCCCAGGCTGAAAGACATTCAAGAAATCACAGGGGAAGAATTCCCTCCTCAAAGTAGAGTCACCTTAATGATGGGAATGGAGAAAAGCCCGTGAAAGCCCACGGGACTTCCTTTTGCTGATGTGTGATGGCTCAAAGTGAGAAGAAACACAGTGACTGCAACAATGGGCTCAAACATAAAAAGATCGTGTGCATGGCTCAGTAGTGTTTCCTTCTGTTGCTCATAGAGGTGCTCTGAGTCAGACCCAACTCCAAGGTACCTAAAAACAGCTAATTATGGAAGTAGCAGGTGGCAGAACCAAGCCATTCAACTCATGGCTGAGATAGAAACATGGAAAGAGGAGGAGAATGGGGCAGGTCCCATATCCTCTTCAACGGCACATCCCCAATGACCAGACCTCCCACTAGAGCCCATCTCTTCAAAGTTCCCACCAACTCCTAATAGTACCAAGTTGCAGCTTTGGAAACATTCCAGATCCAAACTATAGCAAGACCCTTGTTCCTTCCTTTCCTTCTCAGCATCTCCAGTCCATTCTTAATTAGATTCTGCAAATACTGATAGTGGTTTACATGCATGATCCAAATTAATTTTATCCACTACTTCATTGTTTTTCCTGGCTTACTGAGAAGGAAACAACGTACCTATATATAAAGCAACTTTCTAAGATTTTTCCAACTAGTAAGTGTTGGAGGTGAGATTTGAACCTAAAGCATTAAGGACTATGACTTCACCTACCAAGTGTTTCTTTAGCCCCTTAGCAGAGCTGGCACAAATGAGGGCCAAATGATGAAGCAAAAATCAGACAAATCAAAAGATTTCCTCATGAGGGGTGAGGGCAGAGGAAAAATGGAACATGTAGAGCAGAAGTACAGGGGAGATTTGCACTATTTACTCCAGACTTGCTCCTCTTCTTATTTTCATAGTCACTGAGACTGGAATACACTTTACTCTCAGAAGGAATCAACTCTCAATTTCTCCAATACAAATTTTACTTTAAGTGAAAAGAAAAAAAAAAAAGAAAAAAGAAAAAAAAGGAATCTGCTGTAGCTTCTCCTGGCAAGTCACTTTTGACATCCTAAAATAAACCTGGTTACAAACTGCCGGCCTCTCAGCATTCAGGAGTGAAAATTGCATTCAATAGTTATCAAGATTTGTCCTCAAGGGAGGAACCACTCCTTCTCCTCTGGGGTCTTGTAATTGTGTTTTTCTTCGTAATTTATGCCACAACAGCCCATCTGACATATTTTTCCTGTTATTTGTTTCAGGCACCAAAATCTCTCAGGCTTTCCCCTAGGCTTGAGACATAATGGCTCTGTTTTGCTTTGAGGATTTTCCCCTCTTGGGGCATTCAGACCTTCTGGGTTTGCTTGGTGATTCAAATGCCTGTTTTCTCCCCCAGGCCATTTCTCAGACTTTGTGCTCAGTCTGTCCTCTCTAACTGTGTCATGGTAAAGGCAGCTATGACTAGGTGGGGTAGACCTCACCTCCCTGGAGCCTCAGTCCCATCAAAGTTGCCAGAGTCATTTGTCTCTGTGGCATGGGTAATGAAGGAAACTCAACGCAGGGTAATTTGGCCTTTCCAGACAAGGACGATCTTATCAGGGCCTGACTATTGGAGCCACTGATATTGAGACGGTGGGGTTTGGACAGTATTTGCTCTTGGCAGCCTGGAAGGCAGTGTACCCCAGCATGCTGGCTCCCTTCAAGGCAGCTAACCTAATCTTACCCTGATGTAAGCAATTTTAATTTGTCGAGATTCTGCCTAATGATGCTGGTGATTTACATTGTTGTCATTCCTGAGTATTATTACGCTTTCAAAGAAAGGGATCAGGCCTGTGGGGACATTTTCCTCTAAATGCTTCCTTTGAAGGAAGTTGCTCACCACATAAGGGAGAAAGACGAGACAAGACTGTCTTCTGTAAGACAGCCAGGGTCTCTCTGAAGAACTCCAGGAAGAATGATATCTATTGTACTCACCTGGCCTTTCTCTGTCTGTCTTTCTATACCCATATCTCTTGTGCTGAACCCTCAGATGTATCAGAGCAAGGCTTAGGCCTGCAGGAATGTGGGGGGTACCCTCTTTAGTGATGTGTGGCTTGATCCAGTATTATTCTCCAAAGCAATGTCCCCTGGATTCCACCGAAGGAGGGGGTCCTCCAAACCCAGAGGTAGAGCCGGTGCTCTGCAAAGCTCTCAGATCCAGAGAGGAGACTACAAATGGAAAACTGATCAGCCAATGTGTATTTGAAGACTTAAAAGAAAATCAGAGCAAAACGTGTGACTGCAGGGATTCTATGACTCCAGCATTATCCTCACAGCACAGGCAGCTGCTGAAGGAAGGGGAAGGGTTTGTCTGGCTAGGTGATTTAAAAAGTCCAAATGTCCAGGTAGTTTAAAAATGCCTGATGTGTCCTTCCTTCCTTCAACCCCAATTATAGTATCTTGGGCACCATTCACTGCCTTGAGCATGGGTCCACAAGCCCTCGTCATCTTCCCGAGTCACGCAATTGTCCTCTAACTGATTGTCTTGCTTCCATCCTTCCTCCTCGACCCAACAATCCACTATCCACAGAGCAGCCAGGGCACTCTCATGGAAATGGGCATTTTGATTATGACACACCTCTGCCCAAACAACTCTCAGAGTCCAAGGCTTACAGCTGCCTACACTGTGCTCAAGATCTCCCCCTTCATACCCCAAGTACCCTGGCACCCCTAAATTCTCATTTAGCCACTGAGACCCAGGTCAAATGTCGCCTCCTGGAAGAGCACCCTGGAACCCTTTGTGCCTCAGTTATAGCACTTCCTATAACAATCGAATTTGCCTTTTATCTTTTTGGTCCTGCTGTGGACTCCAGTTGTAAAAGGTTTTACTTATCTAAGAATCATCCCCAAGGCCAAGTGCTTGGTAAGTCCTTGTTGAATGAATGAATGGGCTAAGGAGGGTGTGAGTGACTGGGTACCTCTTCTCTATGGGCATGGTGGGGATCTGGTGGCATCATGTGGAAGCCAGTAGATAGAATCCACAAAGGGAGCCTGTTGGGGATTCACATGGCACCTTGGAGGCTGTGGATGCCCAGGAGCTGAAGCACTTCATTTTCCTGCCCAAGGCTCTGCCCCCAGTCCCAGGAGTGGCCCCTGGAGAAGCAAAACAGGGCCAGAAGCCCCTTCTTTCTTCCACAGAGGATGGCAGGGTGTGCAGACGCCTCTAGAGTTAGCGTTGTACGTGGCCTGTCCTATTCTGGGATGGCACTTCTGGCACTCACTCTCCCACGAGCCTGGTTTTGGCTTAGCCCCCACCCCAAAGCTCTTTGGCTCTTTCAGTGTAAATGTCCTTCTTCCAGCCACTCCACTGTGGGGGAACAGGGAAGGAAAAGCCATCACTGGGGTCCATGTGTATCTGTTATGCCTTTTACAGCAGACAAATGCAATCTGGGCAGAGCCAGCTTTGCAGTCGGGCTGCATACCCTGCTCCAGGGCAGAGTCCCCCACCCATACTCCTCACATGCACTGGCGGTACCTGGACCAGGCCCTCCCAGGGGCAGGCACAGGAGGTTCCCGGCACCAAAAGGGTATGGAAAAATTAGAGGGGAAAATCCATTTGCTCATGGCACCGTGCCCAGGCAGTTAATATGGCCCTCAGAGAGCTCTTCCTGTGCAACTTGTAATTAATCCAGAGAGCTCATGGGGCCAGGAGATTGTGAGGACAAATGACCTCAAAGGTTTACAAAAGGGAGCTGCTGTCCATGTGTGAGAGTGGAATCACTCCTCAGTCAAGCTGAGAGTAAGCCTGCAAGGGCTCTTCATGGATCCATTTCAGGAAGAGAAGAAATATAAAGGCCTGAGGGAAGAATAAAGGGAGTGATAATGCAAATCATTAGCAGCAGTTAACTTTTAGTGAGCAATTGTTATGTGCCTGACCCTCAGTCAAGCACTTTATTTAGTTTTGCTTGGGCAATTCTCATAAGCAGTGGAGGTTCTGTTACTCCTAGTTGACATATGATGGGGAAGGAGACCAGAGACATTAAGTAACTTGTTAATGGTTACACAGCTAGGACTTGCAGAGCTAAGCCCTCAATAAGGACTAAGACTTAAGACCTAAGACCTAAATGAGGTCTCCAGGTCAGCCCTTAATAGCTGGATCTTAGTTCTGAGGCTACTATGATTTGGAAGGCTTGGCCCAGGCCGTGCGTAACTTCTCCCTGTGACTTAGCATCATGTGTGAGAGCCCTGGATTTGGAAACTACCTTTAGTCATTCCCAACCTGACCCTATAGCTACAGCAAATCATCTACTCTTTGAGTTAGTGACCTCAACTGATAAAAGAGACATCAAAATATCTCTTTTATAAACTTTGGATGGTTACATGGGAGCATATAGTGAAGTGTGTTATCAATAAAAAGTGCTCTTCATCTGTCAGGCTTTGCTGTGAAACTGTCCACACTTGTGGACTAAATGAGAGCATGCGCCCTGTGCCAGCTGTCCGGCAGGCAGGTCTTTCTGTGTGGATAGAGATGCTCCTTCTCTGTGTTGCCCAACAATGCAGCCACTGGCCATGGGCCACTGTGAAAACTCTTGATGGATAATTAGTGAGACAGAAAAACGACATTGAAATTTTTATTTCATTCCTTTAAACCACCACAGCTGGTCATTAGTGTGGTAGAGAGCACTTTAACTAGAGCACTTGATGGCTTTAACTGGAGGCCCTTTGGAGGCCACTTTAGTCCTTTGGTTTTACAGGTGGGAAGACTGAGGTTCTTTGTGGGGCAGGACCTTGCCCAAGGTCCTACGGTAAATTGGCCAAGAGCAGGTCCAGAGCCAGGTCTTCTAAGGCCCTGATCGTCTCCACCCTCAAAATTGTGCATATCCCTGTTTTTAACTAGGAGATGAAGAAAGGAAGTCCATCATTGTCAACTTAAAGCCAATGTGAAACAAGCAACTGAACATCCAGGGAAACCCTGGTTTTGAGGGCTCCCCTAGAGCTAGAGAAGGCTCAGACAATTGTTCCCACACCCCCTGGAAGTGGATATGATGGTCTCTACTGCAAGCCTCATCATGTGCCTGACCTAGAGAGGTCTTCTCCCTCTTGCCTCCTGTCCTGGCAGTGACTGAGACTTTCCTGGAAAGGTCTCCCTGATGAGTGTCCTTGTTGGTGACAGAGAGCTCAGAACTCCAGTGGATGGTAACAGTTTATCTGTGAAAGAAAGAAAAGCCCCACAGTGAGGCTGTGACCTCAGTGCCAAATCACAGTGTATAATTGGGCCTGATTTTTCCCATATGTATCAACAAAAACAGTCTTGCTTTCATGGGAGATGAAAGTGACCCCTTTCTTTGGTCATATTTCCTTCTTTTGTATAGTTCCCAGGTCTCCTCTGGGTTGATCACTTTCTCTTTAGAAAAAAAAAAAAAAAAAAAAAAAAGGAAAAAAAGAAAGACCAACCAGAAATAGAAAGGACTAATGGAAAAAATATTTTTCTTTATGTTTTCCGTGACAGAGAGAAATGCCGTTTTGCTGTTTCTTTTTCTCCTCTCTTTTCTTCTCTTCTCTTCTCTTCTCTTCTCTTTCTTTCTTTTTTTTTTTTTACAAATGTTAAATGAATTTTCCACAGTTTCAGTGAAATTGTATTCTTGGAATAATGAAGATAAATAAGTGCCTAATAATAGAAGATTGGTGGACATGCATGAACTGTCTTTCTTCAAAAACACTCATCTGTTCATTGGACACTTTTTTTGTATGGGGCTTCTCTGGTTGCCATGACAAAATACCAGAGACTAGGTGGCTTAAAAACAGAAATGTATTTTATCACAGTCCTAGAAGTTAGGAGTCCACAATCAAGGGGTCAGCAGGTTTGGTTTCTCAGAAGGCCTCTCTCCTAGGTTTGCAGTTGGTAGCATTTCTGGTGTCTTCACATGGCCTTTCCTCTATGTGAGCATGTCCCTAGTATCTATTCTCCTTTGAAAAACATCAGCCATATTGGACTAGGGCCCCACTTTTATGATCTTATCTAACCTCAGTTATCTCTTTAAAGGCCCCGTTTCTGAATATAGTCATTTTGAGTGTTAGAACTTCAACATAGAGATTGTGGGGCGGGTTATAATGAAGCCCTTAACGTTTTTATTGAGTACCTTCTATGTGCTTACACTAGAGCTAAAGAACAAAATGACACAGAAACCTGGCCTTTGGGAAGCTGGTAGTCTCACAGATAAGAAAATGCAACATAATATGCAATCTATGTACATAAGAGTATCAAGGGTGGGAATCAAGTTTGTTTTGGGGAACACAAGAGGAAGAACTCATAGAAAGCATCAAAGACAAGGAATAAAGTCAGTTGGGCTTTGAAGGAAAGCCTGGTTCCGGCAGGAAAAATAATAAATGATGTGTGTGTCTGTGTGTGTGTGTGTGTGTGTGTGTGTGTGTGTGTGTGTGTGTGTGTTGGCAGGGGGCATCCTTGTCATATAGGTGAAATAAACCAAGTCTCTCCTGGGTTCTGGAAGATTCTGTCTAAAAATATTCATTCCAGTTTGAATGAACCCAAGCTCAGAAAGAGAAACACCACATGTTCTCACTCATATGTCGGAGTTGAATCAAAATTATAAGGAGGAAACATCCTATTCAAAGGTCAGATCAAAATGGAAAAAAAAAAAGCTAAGAATGGTGGCAATATAAGTGGTCTAGAAAATGCATGTGATTGTTCTGACAAGATAATAACAAAGTTTGCTACAGGAAAAATTTCTATCTTAAACAGAACTGGAACTCAAGTACATATAGAAAATTATTACCTAGTAAATGATAGAGAAGGCTTAGATGGGGAGGGTGGGGGGGAAACATACAAGAGGGTAAGGGGGCACCTATATGAATAATGTACATCAAAATGCATATATATGTAAATGCCACAATGAAAAGCATGTCAGAACGAATCACATTAAGGTGTACATTAAAAATGCCCAATAAAAAAAAATACTCATTCCAGTTTCAAAAGGCTAAACTTCTACAGTTGGAGGTGGTTTCTTTGTTAAGCTATTTCCCCCCTTGAATTGTATTGACTGGAATGGTCTTGATTACAAAGACCATAAACTGTGGCATGAGACAATTTTGTCACCAATCAGCTGACTGGGGATGGCTTTGCTCTACTTGGATAGAAGTCATGGGTAGGCAAGGAGAAGCTCTTCAAGCATCTGTATCCCTGACCATTTGATGGCAGCAAGAAGTGATGGTCAACAGCAGGAGCAGCAGCAGCAAGTGGCACCTTCTAGTTTTACAGCTCTTCTGTAGGCTGAGGTCGAGATTCTTCACTACTTCAAGTGCTACAGCTCTTATGTAGGCCCAGGTTGTGGGGACTCCTAAACTCATAAATGCTACAGCTCTATAGGCCAAAGAGGTTGGGACTCATCAGCCCTCAATAGCAGCTGACATTGCAGCTTCTGAGGGACAGGGATTAGATATTGGGATTCTTCAGTCTTCTTTTCTGGCTCTTTCATAGCCTTTTCTGTCCCTTCCACAGTCCTTCATCTTTCTGCCCTGGTTGTTTTCTGGAACTGTTCAGCTGCCTCTTATTGTTATGGCCACTATCATTGTTGCCACCATTCAAGAGACAGTTATCATGGCCCTTCTGCTACTGTTGCCGCTGCTGCTGTTGCTGCTACTGCCAGTTGCTGGTCTTGCAGTCTCATCTCTTTTTCAGCTGTCAAGCAGTCAACCACTTTACTGTTTCTGCAGTTTAGCATTCAGACTGTTCTGCTCTCTCTGCCACTGCTGCTTCATTGTCTCTGCCATCCTTTGCTGCTGCCATAATCCTTGTTCTTCTATCTCTTCTGCTTCTTTGTGTTATCAACTCAACCCATGCTACTAAAATTTGGCAAAGACCACTTGAGAGAAGCCTTTTATTGAGCCTAATATTGCAACACCAGGGGGACAGCACAGGAGGGTGTCTCCTGGCCAGATCCCTAAGTGAACTGAACAGCATGCTTACACAGACAGAGAAGGGGAGTTTGCACAAACTGCAGAAACCTCTCATCAAATGAAGTGTTTGCACCAATCACAGTAGTCCTTCTGTTGGGCCATCAAAGGAAGTACTCTCCCTCTGGCCTGGGTTGGCCACAGGATCACCTAGAGTTCATTGAGGCTTATGATAGCAAAAAGTCAGTGCAAACTGCAAACTGAAATAGCCAAGGCTGGATCTGTACCTTCAGAAGCTGGAGTTGTGCTACAGTGGCAATTGTCAAATGGCTTCCTTAAGGCATCCATGAAGTGTTCAGGACCACCAGTGCTGGTATAAGGGTGGTTCAGCTGGCTGCTTCACTGAGAGTTCTTTACTTAAGGCAGTCAGGGTAGCAAGGGAGAATGTAACTGCTGCCAATTAGGAAGTCAGATTGCCCATATCCCAATGCCCCATCTCCCAACATCTGTGCTTCCTTGTAGGAAAATAAGCAGCACAAAGAATAGTTACAGTAAGAATGAAAAAAGAGTTATCATTAGCACTATGGATTTTGACAGTGTATTAACAATACTGCACACCCAGCACCAGAAGGAGAGGTGGGTTCCCCTGATCTGTCTCTGTTTGAGCAATAAAAGTGTGTATCATTTTGCAGATCAGTGGTGGGTAGTTTTAGGGCAGTTTGATCCCTAACTGAATGGTGTATTAAGGACTCAGGCTCTTCTCCTTATTTTGCCTTCCTATTTGTTTTATTTATTTATTTATTTATTTATTTATTTATTTATTTATTGTGGTACTGGTGGTTGAACCCAGGCTCTCACACTTGCATGCTTTGCAAGTGTTGCACCACTGAGCTGCACCTCCAGCCCATTTTTTTTACTTTTTGAGACAGAGTCTCACTAAATTATTCAGACTGCCTCTTGTCTCGAGCTTATGATCCTCCTGCCTCTGCCTCCTGAGTCAATGGGATTACAGGCCTAGGCCTCCGTGCCTGGTTTATTTTACCTTCCTTATGGTTGGCCTTAGCCAAAGGCTGGATCTTTTGCTGCTTATGATGGCTGCCCATGGGAACTGGGTTTACATGCTTCCTTGGATCAGGCAGGCTTCTCTTGAGAAACAGAAGTACTAGAAAAATTGTGTGTGTGTGTGTGTGTGTGTGTGTGTGTGTGTGTGTGTGTGTGTGTGTTAGTTTACACATGGTGCAGGGTAGTTCCACAGCTGCATCTGTAAAGAAACTGGACCCACTCAGTCCAAGAGCTAGTGACCTGAAGTGTCCTTCGTGCTGAGATCTAGAAGTGTCCTGGGAAGTCAGATGTTAAATCTACACAGAAACTGAGGAGCTGTCATTTGTTGTCTGTGGGCAATTTGAGAGAGTAAGTTTTTGCTCTGGTAGAATTGTTAAGCCTTTCCTACACAGGTGCTGGTTTCCTTTGTCTTCCTCACTTCCTCCTTATAGAGCCCCATCATTGGATCACACCAGATCACCTTCAGGGAGGGTCTCTGGCCCTCATTGGCAAGTACAGAGATGTGCTTCACTAATCCATAGAGGGACTTAATGTCCTCAAGTTGACAATGAAAACTAATCATCACACTTACTTATTCACACACTCCAGAAGAGGAAGAGAAAACTCCCAATCAGTGGTAAGCTAGAGTTGTTTTGTACTGGCTTATGAACTCCTTCTGATCATCAAATATCAGGAACATTGCAAGCTGGGCATTAAACATAGATTTTATTAAAAATTAAATGATATAAACTTATAATGAAATGGGTTACATTAAAAACAAAGATAATATATAGTCAAAATTCATCATTGCTAATTACTACACTTTTGACATGATTTATATCTACTATAGGATAGTGGTACTATATAACGGTATGCTACTGTTCATCTCTCTCCAATTCCACATTAAGTGGTATCAGTAATATCACACTGGTGGCTTGAAATCAGCTGTGATAGAGAATTTACACCACAGAAATGGGCAACCATTATAAATCAGGTCTTTATTTACTGTTTTTTGGTTGCCCAGACAGAAGGAAGTGATGGAGATATGTAAATAATGCAGATTAAACTTGAAAAGATATTGTTCTAAAACTGTTAGATTATGAGTAGTACAAAAATTTGAGAAAATACCTTTTCAGAATTACCTCATTCAATAAAGTCATTTACATCATTGACAAATGAGTGAAGTTCTGAAATATGTCTTCACTGTCTTATTTGTTAATATAAACAAAATCAGCCAGAACCTACCAGTTATAGCTATTTGTTGTCTATAGATACATGAATCACAAGAGTTAATAGAAGTATCCTGTGAAAAATCTGTTGGCTGTGTGGAATTTACAATAAGAGAACATTGTATATTTTGTTTTGTATAAGGGATTCTTCATTCCCATTGTAACAGTAAAAATTTATAATAAACACACATGTGCATATATGTTGTTGTTAGGTGCTGTTGAGTCAGGTCCAATTCATAACAACCCTATGTACAACAGAATGAAACACTCCCAACACTGTGCAAGGCCCAGTACTATGTCAGTGCTTCTCTGCTATTCACACGGTTTTCAATGGCTGATTATTTTGGGATTGTTTTGGGAGTGGGATGCTAGGTCCTTCTCACATTTTTGCAGTGCTGAGGATCAAACCTAGGGCCTCAGAGCACACAGAGCAGCACTCTACCAATTGAGCTAAACCCTAGCCCCTGTGTGTATATATAAGAACACATTTTTTCCCTAAATAGCCTATTATTAAAAGTTTATTAGCATCATTCTCTCAATCCTCTATATGTTTGGGCCAACCTAGTTCACCTACTTACCCTTCAACCTATAATGCCATGCTTTAATTACCCTTTGTGGCTGGCAATGGGTGATTTTCTGAACTAAGTAGAAGGTTCTCTTCCTTCCTTCTTTTCTTTCTTCCTTCCTTCCTTCTGTCCTTCATTTCTTCCTTCTTTCCTCCTTCTTTCTTGCAACTACTCAACTCTGCCTCTCCAGCATGAAAGTAGCCACAGACAATAGGTAAATAAGGAGGCATGTCTCTGTTTTAATAAAACTGTATTTATTAAATCAAGCTTCTGGTCTGATTTAGCCTGTGGGACATAGTTTTCTATCCTCTGATTAGACCATTGTTATCTCTCACCTATACTGTTTTTCAGTCCAGTAGCCCATCTCCTTGTTCCAGTCTTTCTTTCTTCTAGCCAATTATTTTCAACCTGGTTTCCAAAGTAAGTATTTATAGATGACTGTATCTTCCTAAAATGTAGGCATCAGAAATTATGACTCTAGAAAATTAGCTTTCTTTGAACATTTCACATATTCATGCTCTATAAACCGCCTTTAACTGTATTCTCCAGCCTGCAATTCTTTACCCTGTCTTCAAATATTTATACCTGACAATCTGGAAGACTCAACCTACAGAAAATCTCTCCTGTGAAACCTTCCATATCTCAATGCCCAACTCAGCACTCTTCCTTTATCTAACTTTTAAGTAATAGCATACCTCTCCCACAGTGTCATCTATAAGTTACTTCTGCCTCTGTTTGCCTACCTCTCTCAATAAAAATTCTGTAGAAGGCAGAAAATGACTTTCTTTAAAATCTTTTTTATTCCCCAACATGTTACTTTTTTCAAGAAGTGGACTTGTTGTTGTTGTTAGGTGCCGTCGAATCGAGTCCTACTCATAGCGACTCTATGTACAGCAGATTGAAACACTGGCTGATTCTGTGCCAGGCAAACCATCTTATTTATGTTTAAGCCCATTGTTGCAGACACTGTGTCAATTCATTGGGTGGAGGGTTTTCCTCTTTTGCGTTGACCTGCCACTCTTCCAAACATGATGTCCTTCTCCAGGGATTGTTCTCTCCTGACTACATGTCCGAAATATATAAGACGCAGTTTGGCCATTTTTGCTTCCAAGGAGCACTCTGGTTGCACTTCTTCTAGGACAGATTTGTTGGTTCTTTTGGCAGTCCATGGTATATTCAATAGACGTCTCCAGCACCACAATTCAAAAGCATCAATTCTTTTTCTGTCTCTCTTGTTTACTCTACTTATATATTCTCTAACTTCAGATGCAAAACATGCACATTTCTAATTTATAAATGCAGAAAAGCTACAATACCAAGCTAAAGCAAGTCCATTCTTCCCACCAACAACAAAGGTATTGGGATTTGTCACTTTAGCCTCAGCCACCTCTTGTTCCTATAGCATGCTTACTGAGTCTGTGATCAACTCTTTGCTTTTTCAAAATTAAAAAGTGTCAAATCATCTTGCAAAAAAGGAGAGGATGCTGAAAGCCCAAGAAGATGAAGTCATGATTTTTTTTAAAAAGGAAAAAGAAAAAAGTCATTTAAAAATGAAAATGGCAGGAAAATGGAGAGTTGTATGTATGTGTAGGTTAAATCTTTGTTGGTAGAAAAGATATTAAGGAAATGGATCAGAGCTGGATGTGTGGCTCCATGGTACAGCCCGTGCCTAGCATGTATGAGGCCCTGGGTTTAATCCCAGCAACAACAACACCACCAACAACAAATAAAATTAATTAGATCAAGTGCAAATAATGCCAATACAATTAATTATTAGCGGTAAGAGGGAAACATATATATTGAAGAACTGGAAAAGAATTTAAGAGCTTGTCTGGAGTTGGCACTGTTCAGTATGGGAACTACTTAGCCACACATGGCTATTTAAGTTTAAATAATGAAAATCAAATAAAACTTACAATTCAATCTCTCAGTCCTACTAGCCACATTTCAAGTGCTCACCAGCTATGTGTGGCCAATGGCTACCTTTTTGAACAGTGCAGATTCAGAACATTTCCATCATCCCCAAAAGTTCATTGGATCTGATCCACTATCATCAAAGTCAAGTGACTTGTATTCTAAAGTTCATTTTAAAAAGGGAGAGTATTTGCTCAAGAAGATAAAGTTTGAACACGGTGAACATGCTGGTGATGAAAGTTTGGTCAAAAGCAATAGACAATTATAGGTTGGAGGACTGCTGGAATCTGCCCCATTTTAATGTGAAAGGGAAGCTAGTCAGTCCTGAATGGATCCCTGGGGCCTCAGTAGTACCACAGACTCATGACAGCATCACACGTTACCAACATCACTTGCTCTCCTCAATGTAGATTTTAAATGTATATTTTGGGAAAAGATACTCTATCACACCATTTGCCAAACAGTGGGTCAAAACCAATTCATCATCATGAGTCATTTAGATACAAGCAGAGATTTTAAAGTGAAATAAAATATAATAGTCTAAGAAACATTGCAAGGGCAAGCACTGGTTCATAAAATTCCTGTTTCCATGATATATGTGTATATTAATAAGGGCCCAGTCCTGAAAGTTTGAAAGCCACTTCTTTACAGAACATAGATCAGTGAAGAGCAAAGTATGTGTAGGGTTTTTTTTTGTTGTTGTTTGTTTGTTTTTGTTTTTTTGTGGTACTGGGGGTTGAACCCAGGGCCTTGCACCTGTATGCTTTGCAAGTGCTGGACCACTGAGCTGCACCCCTAGCCCACACTTTTACTTTTTGAGACAGGGTCTCGATAAATTGCTCAGACTGTCTCTGGTGTCAAACTTGTGATCCTCCTGCCTCTGCCTCCTGAGTCACTGGGATTATGGGCCTGTGCCACCATGTCCTGTTCCTATGTATAGTCTTTTAAATGTAGAAGGACAGACTTATACTTCTTTGTGGTTGTTGTTTTTGAGACAGTCTCACTATGTAGCCCATGCTGGCCTTGAATTTACAGTCCTGCTCCCTCAGCCTCCTAAGTACTGGGATTATAAGGGGGCGCTACCACACCCAGCCAAGACTCACACTTCTTTGTGTTGGGCTACATGTAGAGAATGCAGCCGCTCAACCTCAATTCCTCAGGTTTGGGGGGGTGGGAAACAGATTTAGAATCACCTCAGACAGTAAGCTGTTCGTTCTTTACTCTGACTTTCTTGAAATGTCAGGTAGGTTGTTTCCAATCTCTAGATGGTCTGTATCCCTGAAGAAATTGTTTTGGTTTTGTTTCTCTTGCCGTTAGGGGAGAGGTTGCCACCAGAAACTGCCTCTCCTTGCTGACCAGAAGTGCAAAGGTCTCATGCGTCCACGCTAGCCACTTAGAACACCGAAGCATGTGAGAGACAGGACTAGAGAGTCTGGATGTATTCCCCAGCCACACAGCCCAGCAGTCACCTTCCTACTTGGCAGAAACAGAAGCGCTATTAAATTCTGAAAGAAGAGAATAATGCTTGTCTTATTCACATATTAATAAGATTTATTTAAAAACCCGGATCCTGGTTCCTCAGAACGACTTATAATGCTCTGTTTATCTCTTGGAAGGCTGACAACGAGTGTTCAGATTACTCCCTCCAGCCTTCTGAATGATCTTTTTCTGGAGCTGATGGAAGCCCAATATACTCCTTACCCTATACATTTCATAGTAATGTGGAAATCTTGATTGCTGACTTAGGCAATCAATTAATTAAAAATTATAAATTAAAAAAAAAAACCCCGCTCAATGAAAATCCCTGTGGACGGCCACCCAAATTTGCTGAAACTCTGAAACTTGGTTAGTCACTGAAAAAATAACATTGATTACTTCTAATTGTCATGAAAAGTTCAGTTTCCAAATTCTCTCCTCACGTTAAACAGCAAATTAGTCCTGATGGAAACATATACATCTGTTTCCTCTAAATAACCAACATTTCCTTGGGCAAGAACTTTTTACTTCAATGGGGGTAGTTATTAACTGAAATTTTGGAAGTAATTTTCTCGGGGCATTTTGGATGGATGAGATATTCCCAAATTCTTTCCTCCTGAGCTTTCCATACATATATTTAAAATGTGGCGACTAACAGTTTTTCTTCAGAATGCTTCTCTGTTTCTATTTGTCCCTTCAGGTTTTTTTCTAACTATGTACTGAAACTATGAATAGAATTCAGCTCCCCAATAACATTGACCCTCAAATCATATCGCTGAAAGAATTGAGACCCCTGAGCTTGGTATTCCCAGGGGTGGTTCCAGCTGTATCTCCCTTTGGGTATGTCCCAACCTGAGTTCCTCTTCTCCCTGTCTCATATCCCTGCATCCTCTCACTGTAATCCCCGTCTTGGGGAATGGCTTACACAGTTACCTCCTTTCTTAAGCCAAAAGCCTTGAATTGGTCTTGAAGGTTTCCCTTGTCATCAGCTTCCACAGGAGTATGTTATCAGTTCTTCCTCAGAAATACCTCTTAAATCTCAGGCTCCCTGCTGTGCCGGAGACAGGCTCACCATCTCTCACCTGGATTCCAGACTCTATTCCACTCTTTATCCATGCTTCCTCTGTGTTATCTTCCTGAGAAACACATTCCTGCTGCTCTTCTGTGTGACTCTCCCCTGTAGCGCAACCCCTCTGATCACCAGATTGTTCACAGGTTGAAATCAAACTCCCCAAGAAAGGCAAATGCTCTTCACACTTGCCCCCCACCTCTGGACTTATGGCTTCTTTTCTCTGACCCTTTCAGACCTGGTCTTCAGCTCTACTGAATTTCCCTCCCCTCCATTCAAATGGAAGATGTTTTCCTGTATCTTGCCTTTGCTCATCTCCTTGTTCCCCAGAAAGACATCTTTTCATTCTTCAAGACCGAACTCAAATACTGTCTCTTATGGGAACCATTGGTAATTATTCCATGCTGTTTGTTAGTTTGCTGCTTCCTCTCCTTTCCCTTTTTCAGTTACAGCACTTTTCATGTTATAATCACCATACTTTTCGATTCTAATTCACACCGTTTCAACAGTTTTAGAAGGCTACAAAATCAGGTGCAGATTAGGATCACATTTGGATTGGGTTTGCTGTCCAGAGAGATCTCTTGAGCGAATCCGGTCAGCACTTGAACTTAATCCACATCTGATTTTGTAGCCTTCTAAAACTGTTGAAGTCTGTAGCCATAGCACCCTAGCATCTGATCCTGCCTGATCTCAGAAGCTAAGCAGGGTCAGCTTGGTTAGTCCATGGATAGGAGACCACCTACGAATACCAGGTGCTGCAGGTTAGGGAGAAGGACCTGGCAACCCACTCCTGAAACAATCTGCCATTGAAAACGCTATGAATAGCAGAGAAGCACTGACAGTAGTGCTGGACATGGCACAGTGTTGGGGAGTGTTTCATTCTGTTGTACATAGGGTCACTGAGTCAGACCCAACTCGATGACACCTAACAACAAGAACAAATCTGTTAAAAGGGTATGGATTACATTTGAGAGGATACAATATTTACTAACATGTGTATAGTATTCATTAGGGATGTTCTTCAAATATTTCTGGCTCCTCTCCAATCTGCTTGCAAGGTAGAGTTAATTTTCCTAGTCTTGTGGTTGAAGGGGGCCAATGACCAGTTCTGGATGATGTGTTGATAGCAGAAGAGGGTAAGTGTCATTTTTAGGTTGGAGCATTTAACTGCCTATGCGAGAGTCTTGAGGTATTTTTTTCTTCTAGTGTGGTGATTGGAGGCTGGAGTTTAGCTCAGTTGGTAGAGTGCTTCTCTATGCTCTCTGAAGCCCTGGGTTCAATCCCCAGCACTACAAAAGTGGGAGAAGGACTTGGCAGCTCACTCCTGAAACAATCCTGAGACAATCAGCCATCAAAAACCGTATGAATAGAGAGGAGCATTTACATAATGTAGGGCATGGCACAGTACCAGAGAGTGTTTCTGTTGTACACAGCGTTGCTATTAGTGGTACCCAGCTCCATGGCACCTAACAGCAACAACAAATGTGGTGACTGGTAAGGTTAAAGATGGTCACTGCTCCACGAAGAGCTCTTGGTAATTTTGGTCAATGAGATGTTGAAGTTGATTGTTATTGCAGCATAACCTAGCAAATCCTTCTTGATACAATGTATGCCACTTCAATGGGGCAGGAAGCTCCTCAACAGGATTGTCCCTATTGTCTTGCAAGTGCATGGTAAGGGTTCAGTGAAATCTTTGTTGAACAAATGCATACAGAAATGAAGTATCTATTATCAGACAGATAAAGAGGAAGCCACTAATAAAACTATAGGGTTTCCATGCCTGTTAAAAATAATGACCACTTGAGAAATGTACTTAATTCAAAATTATTGTCTTTGACAACAGTTTTCATTAGGTTTTCTGTGCCCTTTTATATCCTGGCTCTGGACCTTGTGTTCAAAGGAGAGGAATATTTGTTGAAGAAGTGGTACCAGAGGGACTTGTTTCATTTGGAAATCTCTGTACGGTTGGATGATTGGTCCTAATGGAGTGTCAGTGGTTTTAAGAAAAGTGCAGTCAACACTGAGCATTGCCTCAGTTAGGCAAGCCCTGAGATGGGCCAAAAGGCCTAGTCATCCCCACCGAAGTTAAAGGACTAGCTGTTTTGAAGCAATTTGTGACCAACACATTTTTCAGTCCTGGAAAATGACATGGAGCTGCCCTTAATCGAGCCTATGTTTGCCTTTGCAAATGACTAGAACTCTGTCAAAGTGCCCCTCACCCTAAAACTAATCATTTGCACTTGGAGTTGCTTCTCTGGCTTCCTGGCAGAGGATCATCATTAGGAAATGGTGACTACTTTTAAAAAGAAAGAACTGTTGGAGGCTTATCTTGCTGGGGAGAGGTTCAAGGGGATCATTGTAGAAACCAGAGAAAAGAAAAATATGGCTAGATGAACTTTGATAAAATAACAATGAGAAAAGTGGACATCCTCTGAGAGAGGACAAACAGATCCAAAGGACTCCTTGAGTTATTATCAGTATCATGCTAATTATTTTCTTGCATTGAAGCACACCCAGCTTGTGGGTCTCCACACCTAGAATCCAGGCAAGGGACTCCAAAGCCTTCTCAAGCTATGAAACTTCTCTCAATATGGCCACTTTCCCTAAGTAAGGGAAAGAGAGATAGTGGCTTAATAGAAGAGGACTCCACTATGGAATCAGAAACACCTGGCAGGCGGTCAGCTCCCAGAGCTACTCCCTACCTGCTGTGTGAATTTAGGCAAGGTGCTTCACCTTACCACATCTCAGTGTCCACATCTATACAATGTGCTTATTACAGCAGAGTACTGGGAAGATCGAAAGAGATAATATGTATAAAACTTACCATCCTTATTAAGCAGGTACTAAAGTGCCCAGTGCCTGTAGCTGTACCGCTGTGGTGTCTGATCCCATCAGATCTCGGAAGCTAAGCAAGGTCAGGCCTGGTTAGTACTTGGATGGGAGAATGCCTGGGAACACCAGGTACTGTAGGCTTGGGAGAAGGACCTGGCAACCCACTCCCCAAAAGCAATCAGCCATTGAAAACTCTATGAAGAGTAGAGAAGCACTGACAATAGTGTTTCATCTGTTGTACATAAGGTCACTATGAGTCAGACACCAACTCGACAGCACCTAACAACAACAAACCCTGCGGTAGACATTCTGAAATATGCATTAGGAAATCACTTGCTGAAAAATCTTGATTCGGTCCTTAAAGTGAATAAGCATGAGGGCTGGGGGTTTAGCTCAGTTGGTAGAGTGCTTGCTTAGCAAGTACTGAGGCCCTGGGTTCGATCCCCAGCACTGCAAAAGAAAAAAAAAATGTAGAAAGGTTTACCCTGTGGGGATAAAAGACAGAGAGGTGAAGCAATGGAGGTGAAAGAGTATTTGTGTGGCCACTTGGGATTCTGGTCTCCTACAAGGAAACATCTTAGAAGATATGCTGCTCAGCCCTGTTGTCTTTGCAGCAGGCAGCAGCAGCTCAGAGTTGCAAGTTTCCCGCTGATGGTAACAACCTGGTAACTGAATAAAGCCCACAGTCTTTGCCTTCACAAAGCGAGGCCCAGGGGCTGTTTTCTGTTTTTTTCTTTCTTTCTTTTTTTTCTTCCCAAAGACTACATTTGAGCTTTGTCAGCCGGCTGGGCTGCAGTTTATCCTGTGTCCACTTCCCTTATCAGTTGCCCATGGCAGGCACACGCTCCTTTGCTTAGTAAGGGGCAGGACTTCAGGACTCCCCGTTGACAGAGCTAATCCATCTTTCTGCCTCTTCAATCTTGAAATAACTTTGGAGCAGATTATCAGGAAAAATGGAAGTAACCATGATGGCTGGAGATGATTTCTCAGGCAGGGAGGAGCCATTACTTCAAACAGCCTTTTTTTCTTTTGGAAGCTCCAAAGAGGACAAGCCAAGGACGTGGCCCAAAACATCTGGGCTTATTTACAGGGTGAGTGGGAGGCCTTCTCACAGGGTAGCTGAGTGTACTTCACGCAAACCTTCTAGGCACACTGTCTTTGAAGGAGGTTCAGTGGATGGGAGAGCCCCTGGTAAAGTCAAGACACTCTGCATTCCCCCTCAGGCTCTTGGAACTGACGATTGCGGAAGGTCACTCACTGTCACTAGAGCAGGATGGGGCTACTCCTGGTCCCTGGAATCGTTGCATCTTACAGCGGTATGTTTAGTTTTGTAAGAAAGTATCAAACTGTTCCAAAGTATCTGTACAATTTTGCATCACCATGAGAAGTAAATGAGAGTTCTTATTGCTCCACATCCTCACCAGCATTTGTTGTTGTTGTTGTTTTTAGGTGCCATGGAGTCCGTATCCGACTCATAGCGACCCTCATAGGGTTTTCAATGGCTGAGTGCTTCCGGATTGCCTTGGGAGTGGATTGCTAGGCCCTTCTCCCACGCCAGCATTTAGTGTTGTCAATTCTTTGATTTTCCACCACTCTAAGAGAAGCACTATCAAATATAGTGCTGGAAAATGAGCCCCCCTCAGGTTGGAAGGACTGTGGAACTGACCGCCTCCCCCCACCACCACCCCGCCAGGCTCCCATGGATTCAGCACCTGATAGGATTTTGCAAGGACTCTGCAGTAGGCTCATTTCTATGAGATTGGTCTTAGATTTGGGGGACATGTTTTCCTTTGAAAGAAAGGAAGGGGTGGAGACATGTTTCTCATCATTAGCTGTCACCCTAACCCCAAGATGGATCACATCTATATTAAAGATGCCAGGCTCATGAGAAACCAAGTAGGCCCAGAAGTTAATTAGAGTGAAACCCAGCTGTCCTGCTTTCTTCTTCCCCAGCAAGTCAGACATCAGGTTAAGGAACTCTCTCAGAAACTGATCCATCTAGTTTGGCAAGAAGGAAGGTTGTGGGGTGGGAGCTTAGGCTGGTCAGTGTGGTTGTGCAGGAGGTTCTAAGCTGGTTCCAAATTCTAACCTAAGCATACCCGGAAATTCCATCACTCCAGGAGCTTTGTTCACATGGCAGGCTTTATGAGTGGTGTCCTCTGGAGCTGCGCAGAACACATGTTGCAAGGCAGGAGACAGCAACCTAAACTTGAGCGCAGTTGCCACTAAGACTCATGGTGCTCAGCCTCCTGTGAGGATCACACTGGTGGTCAATGTGGGGAGGTGGTTACAAGTCACTCTTTACTAGTAATAACGTGAGCATGTTCTAACATTTTCCTTCTTTATGGTATTATGCTGCCTTTTTTCTTCCTGATTAAAGACTAAGAGATATACTGCCTTTTTTCTTCTCAATTAAAGATTAATGAGTGAATAAGAAAAAGAGAAAGAGAAAGAAAGAGAGAGAGAGAGAGAGAGAGAGAGAGAGAGAGAAAGAAAGAGGTATGGTTTCAGAATGTGAATTAGGTAAAACTGAGTATTGTGATCAGGAATATAAAAATTATTAGTCATGTCAGTTGTGATGAAAACATAGTCAAACATCATCAGAAAAGACCAGGAGTTCTTAGGGCAAGCATTGTGTCTTCTTTTCTTTTCTTTTCTTTTCCTTTCTTTTCTTTTCTTTTCTTTCTCTCTTTCTCTCCCTCCCCCCCTTTCTCTCTCTCTTTCTTTCTTTCTTTCTTTCTTTCTTTCTTTCTTTCTTTTTCTTTCTTTTGCGATGCTGGGGGTTGAACCCAGGGCCTCGAGCTTGCATGCTTTGCAAATGCTGGACCACTGAGCTGCACTCTCAGCCCACTGTTTTTTTTTTTTTTTTTTTTTTTTAATTTTTTGAGACAAGGTTTTGCTAATTTACGCAGACTGCCTCTGGTCTTGACCTTGTGATCCTCCTGCCTCTGCCACCCAAGATGCTGGGATTGTAGGTGTGCGCCACCGCTCCCGGCTATAAGAATTGTATCTTAGTAATTGTTTTCCCTAAAGTGTAGCATGCTGCCTGCCACAGCTGAAATGGCCAATCAACATGAAATTTGAATTATTACCACCAACACTTCTGACGCCATTCTACATTTGGGGTTCTAGTGAGACTTCAGCTCTCACCCTTCAAAGGTGAGAGGTCACAGTGGGAGGCCACCCAACCCACTCCTACCACTTGCCTTGGATTGCACTTCTCTGCTTAGTACGTGGGGACCAACAATTTTAGAAGGTTGCTTTCCAAGAAGAGTGAAAATCTTATTAAATTTGGCAAAATAGTTTATTCTTGTTTTTTTTCTCATGACATTATTGTTAATCTCCTGTGTGTGTGTGTGTGTGTGTGTGCGTGTGTGTGTGTGTGTGTGTGTGTGTGCGTGTGTGTGCGTGTGCGCGCATGTTTAGGAAACATTGCATATATATGAAGAGAAGTAAGTGGTGGTCTTGGTATAGTTCCATTTCTTGAAATGGGAAAATCAAGGCAGTTAATTTGGAGGTGTATCAAGTGTGGAAATGTAGAGGCAGTTTTCTCCTCCCCATAGCCCTGTGGCATCCAATCCTGTCAGATCTCAGAAGCTAAGCAGGGTCAGGCCTGGTTAGTACTTGGATGGGAGACCACCTGAGAACACCAGGTGCTGTAGGCTTAGGAGACGGACCCAGCAACCCACTTCCAAAAATCAGTCTGCCATTGAAAACCCTATGAATAACAGAGAAGCACTGACAATAGTGTTTCACCTATTGTACTCAGCGTCTTTATGAGTTGGATACCAACATGACAGTACCTGACAACAACAACAAAGATGTGTTGTGAAACCAGTCCCATCTTGGTTTAAAAATCACAAGGTCCTCGTTGTTGTTGCTGTTGTTACATGCTGTCAAGTCGTGTCTGACTCATAGTGACCCTGATAGGGTTTTCAATGGCAGATTGTTTCGGGATTGCCCTGGGAGTGGGTTGCCACATCCTTCTCACAAGGTCCTCAGAGGTCACTTAATAGGGTCCTTGCGGGTCTTTGGAGAACAATAGACATGGACACAAATTTAGACCTTCCTTCTGCACCCGTAGGAACTAGAAAATTAATTAACATCTCTGACTCTCTGTTTTCTTGCCTAAAAAATTGGAATAAGGAAAGTCTAGTACTTTTTCTGGATGTGCAGGGCATCCATCACCATTAAATATCAACTTTTTTTTTTTTGGCTGAGTGCATCGGTATATGGCTTTGGGATAAAGAAATGTAATTCATACAAAAAAAAAAAGGCTACAAACAACCATGAAATTCATCATACACTTGTTTGTTGTTGTTAGGTGCTGCTGAGTAGGATCTGACTCATCCAACCCTAAATACAACAGAATGAAACATTACTCAACACTGTGCCATGCACACAATCTTTTTATGTTTAACCCCATTGTTGCAGCCACTATGTTTCTTCGCATTTTGAGTTGTGCCACCTCAGCAAAAGGAGGTGCCAGGGCTTTACTCCATTCCTGTCATTAAGGATGACTCTACTTTGAGGTGGTAACTCTTCTCCAGTCATTTCTTGAATGCCTTCCAACCTGAGGTGGGGGACCTCATTTTCCAGCACTATATTTGATAGTGCTTCTCCTAGAGTGGTGGAAAATCAAAGAATTCACAACACTAAATGCTGGTGGGCTGGGATTTAGCTCAGTGGGTAGAGTGCTGTGCTGCAGTCTCTGAGGTCCCGAGTTCAATTCCCAGCACAACAAAAACGGGAGAAGGACCTGGCAATCCACTCCCAAGGCAATCCCGAAACAGTCTGCCATTGAAAACCCTATGAGGGTCGCTATGAGTCGGATACCGACTCCACGGCACGTAACAACAACAACAACAACAAATGCTGGTGAAGATGTGGAGCAACAAGAACTCTCATTTACTTCTGATGGTGATGCAAAATTATACAAATATTTTGGAAAACAGTTTGATACTTTCTTACAAAGCTAAACATATTGCCGAACGATGCAACAATGACATCTCTTGGTATTCACTCAGAGGGGTTGAAAATTGAAAATTAAATTATATCCACAGAAAAACCTTCACTTAGTCATCCATAGCAGCTTTACTCATAATTACCAAAACTTGGAAGTAACCAAGACGTCCTTCAGTAGATGAATGGATAAACATATACACAATGGAATATTATTCAGCTCTAAAAAGAAATGATCTATTAAGCCATAAAAAGAGACAGAGATGCTTAATTGCCTGTTTCTAAGTGAAAGAAAGTAATCTGGAAGTATGATTCCAAAAATATGATGTTCTGGAAAAGGAAAAAATATGGAGATGATGAAAAGGCCAGTTGTTGCTAGGGACCAGTAGGGAGGGAAAAATAAATAGTGAGGGTACAGAGGACTTTTAGGGCAGTGCAACTATTCTATGTCATACTACAATGGTAGATATATGTCATTTCCATTTATCAAAAGCCACAGCATGTATAGCACTTAAGAATGAACTGTAATGTAAACTATGGACTTTGAATGCAAATGATGTTTTGATGGAGGTTCCTTGACTGTAACAAATGTCCTCTGGTGTGGGAGATTGACAGTGAGGGAGGCTTTGTGTGTATGGGCCAGGGATAGATGGAAACTTTCTGTATATTATGTTTAATTTTGCTATGAACCTAAAACTGCTCTTGAAAATGAAAATTAAGTTTATTTTTTAAAAATCAAATATTTGAACTTTTCTAATTCAAGTTGATCTTCCTTCTAAGAATTATTTTAGATATTTGTAGCCTTCTGACAGAAAATGGAGACTGCCACATGTCCTTTGATAGTACTTCCCTTCCGCGTGCTCATAGTACTATAGCTCATTCCCCTTTGGTAAAACTTAGATGAACTTGGCCTTGCAGATATTTTGCTGGCTTTAATGAAGGTAGACCTCAACAGTGAATGAAAAGAAACACCATTCTGTAGTAGATATACCTTGTTCTAGGGAGAAATGCCAACGCAGAATATTCTTAACCATGGGCACATTTTCCACGGAGATGTTCAGCTAGGTGGGGCACAGTGACATATTGCTTCCCTGGTTTTGTCCCAAGTTTGTCCCATTCTCTAGTCTGAATAAAGGTAATAACTGTCATGAAGAGTTCCTTGTGGGAACTGTCATGAAGACTTCCATTTCCTTTCCAAATGAGCAGTCATTCCACCTCAAATCCTTTATGGAATGAGGCAGGCTGTACATATGTGCCTATGTGAACAAGTAAGTAAGCCACACACATTTTTATTGATAGGCTGTTCTCACTCATTTTGTTAGGTGAATCTCATTGCTAGACAGAAAAGTTGAGGTGCCACAGGTTCACTAGAGAGTAGCTGTGTGGGTGGGATACCAGGAATTTACATGTGAACCTATCAGACTTAACACACCTGTTCCTCACCCTTACCTCTTTCCACACCCAAATGCTTTCATCTGAGCACCAGTATGGTTGGGGAAGGAAAGGAGAGAGTAGGAGAGGGTGTGCCTCTGTCCCCTCCAATCCTGTATACTCAGGCCACTCAGTTCCTGGAGTGTTTCTTACTATGTAATGGAAGGATGGGCCATCAGGGAGGAGAGATGGTTTTCAATTTGGTTCACATGACCCTGCCAATGGACTTGCTGGGTAAACCCAGGACTGCATTCTTACACCTGCATTTGTAATGGGTGGGTCTTCCTGTCTTTCTTGGGTCTGCCTGCTAGGATTTGCATTCTCAGTGAGTCAGATATAAGAATCCTGTTTTCTGTTTTTCTGTGCTTCATAAATACCCCAACCAGTGGTGGAAATTTCTGTTTGCCCAAATGGCTCCCTATTTAGAAGCATCACCCGTACCCTTGCTCCCAAATGTCTGATACTCAGTAGCTTGACCTTACTGGATTCTAAGGGAGCTAGGTTTTCCAGTGAGATTTTGAATGCATTAATAAAAGGGGACCTACATGAAAATGAAAGCTTCCCCCTTTTTTTTTCCACTGGAAATTGGGTCTTCTGAAATTTGAGCATCTTCATTTATGTTGGCATTAAGTTTTGGGTGAGGGTTCAGCTAAATTCCTGTTTTACTTAAAAACGTTCCTATACACAGATACCCTGGCTAATGAAACAGAGTCATGCAATCCAAGTTGGCAGATATTTCATTGAAGTCACTAAGAGTTTGGCATGAATAAAGATTGAACAAGTACTTGGGATTAACTTCCTTGGTCCCCAAAGGTGAACTAAGTTTTCAAGACCCTTGTTTAAAGGATTTGCATTCAAATTGCCATCTACCATCAGGGTATTCTACAGAAGAGAATTTCAGTTTTTTTAGGTCTCTTTTTAGTCCACTTCTAAACCCACATAAAAGCTGTTTGGGTCTAGTCAGAGCACCATAGAAAGAAATTGGAGACTGAGATTTTTGGATAAAGGTTTTGCCTTTTTATGGAGATAATTGGCAATAAGACTGACTTTCAGCATAGATTCCATATCCTTTATCTTGATCAGAAAAGATTTTGGATGGGGATGGCGGGGTGGGGGAAGCTTATTGCCTGCACTGCTCCCGCACAGGGACTCTGAATAGGACATTCATTGGCAGAAACGCAGTGGTTACTGAAAGCGGCTGGGGGAAGGGTGGGGAGCAGGGGGAGTTGAGTGGGGCTTGGGTTCCTTCCTCCCCTGGGGAGCTATTTTTTTGCTTTACATGCAAAGAATTGCTTTGTACAGCCAAGTTGGTCTCAATCTTGTTTACATAAAAGAAATCGAACATTTATTTTGTGCCGGCTTGGTTTTTTCTTCCTTTGCCAGTCAGAGGGTCCTAGGCAAATCAATAAACAAAGACCCTGCTCTGTTTTCACTTTGTGGCTGAGAATTTGGACTGGGTAACCCTTCGATGACTGGATTCGCTATTTCTGTGGGGACTGAAATTCGCTGGCCTGCTCAGATGGGTTGGGAGTGACATACTTGTCATCCCAGGGACCAGGAGCTTCAGAGGACAGGGCAAGGACTTGGGGAGTCTCTGGATTCTTGGGTGATGTGGCAGATGCCAAAATAGGAGAAAGAAGAAAACTCACCTCTTGGCCCTCTGCAGAAATCAACTGAAGCCCTAAAGCATGATTTGGTTTCTCTAATCTTAGCCTAGTCAACAGCCAGCATTGTTGTTGGTTATTAAATCAACCAAAACGCCTTAAAAAATTGCAGTCCTGATATTTGACTCCACAGCTTTGCATGATATGGAATTCCATAGAGGGGCTCCATCCTGGAGGGCAAAAAATATTTTCTTTATCATTTCTTTCTTCCTAAATTTACCTGCTATGAACTTGGACTGATCTTTTGTTCTCTTGTTTGGGGACAACATGAAAAATAAGGGGAAAAATGTAACTATTGTAAAAGCATTTCCTTAACCCATGCTAAACTGAGTAACTTTCTCCTTGTAAAGTTTACAATGGTGGCATTTATCATGGCTCATCATTTATAAATCCCAACCATATAAATTCTTCTTTAATT
Organism: Pedetes capensis; assembly: GCA_007922755.1. Classification (NCBI taxonomy): domain Eukaryota; kingdom Metazoa; phylum Chordata; class Mammalia; order Rodentia; family Pedetidae; genus Pedetes; species Pedetes capensis. The sequence goes on from VMDO01017861.1 coordinate 40,721, forward strand.
CCTATTAGCTTTGGTTGGAACGGGATGGTGGAGGTAAAGGAGGATAAAGGCTTTGGTGTTAATGGACCTGCTTTTGGATGCCTGTTCCATCTCTTACAACTAGGTTGACCTTAGATAGTTTATGTTGTTGTCAGGTGCCATTGAGTGGGTATACAACTTGTAGTGACCCTTATAGGGTTTTCAGTGGCTGATTGTTTTGGGATTGCCTCAGGAGTGCATTGCCACATCCTTCTCCCATTTTTGTGGTGTTGGGAATCGAACTCTGGACCTCAGAGACTGTGGAGCAGTGTCCTACCAACTGAACTAAATCCAAGCCCATTAGATAGTTTGTAGGACCTCTCTAAGCCCCCTTTTTCTTATCTGTAAAATAGAAATGCTGAGCAATTTAGAGAAGATACCTACAAAGAGCATAGCATAATAGGGGAGTATGTGGGGGCACATCATAGGCTCCCAGTAAGTGGCAATTGATCATTACTGGTTTCATTCTTTAGTCTTAGAAGTTGTGGTGACAGGGACCATCAAAGTAAGAGGGTCTGTGCCACCTGTTGGGGGCTAAAAAATCGATACTCCAAAGCATGGCATTTTAAGATGCTGAGCACTTTGAGCTAAAGGAAATTGGAAACCCTAAGCTCAGTTTGTAGAGCACTGTGCTGCAGTCTCTGAGATCCTGAGTTCAATTCCCAGCACCGCAAAAATTGGAGAAGGGCCTGGCAATCCACTCCCAAGGCAATCCCAAAATAGCCATTGAAAACCCTGTGAGGGTCGCTATGAGTCAGATACTGACTCAACGGCACCTAACAACAAGAAGCTGTCTCAGAACAAGGTCCCTCTGACCTCTCCTGTTCCTTCCTCAACCCTAACCTGGTCCTGGCACAGAGAGAGACTTTTCTCTGAAGTTCCTTTATCCACCTAAAGACCAGATTTGCCCAAAAGGAACATAATTACTGTAATTTCATTAACCAAGGAAGATGAAACTCATAATCGCAGAGGAAGAGACTGAAAACCAAGCATCACACCCAGAGCACCAAGAACTTTGTCTCAGGCCATTGTCTGTTCTCAGAGCCCACCCACCTCTCCATAAAATCATTGACTACAAACCTAAATTGCCAATACCTCCCAGTTTCCTCTCCCTTACAAAGCTTCTGAATCTCATTGGGTTACTGGATACCCATCTTCCTTTGATCCCTTTGTACACATAAATAAATTTATGCTTTTTCTCCCATTAATCAATTGCCAGTTTATTTTAGCAGACTTAAAGACTGGACCCTTTGAGGAGGTGAAGAAGAGCAAACTATTCAGTACAAACCTTCTGAGATGAGAGGAAGATATATATTTTCTTCATTTCTCCACCACACTGATTGACTCTTTACTCTTCCTGGGAGCTCTTGAACAATCTTCAGTGGCACATTCTGTCATGTGTCAGTTATACACAAGATATGTATTTGTGTGTGTAAATATCAAACACACTCCCCCCAAAATTCTCCACAAAATGAACAGATTGCATTTCACTAAGTAGTCTTGTGTTCTACCACACACACACACACACACTCACACGCACATCTCTCTCTCCCTCTCTCTGTTTCTCTCTCTCTCTCTGTCCCTCTCTCTCTCTCTTTCTCCCCCCCCCAAACTGGACATAGCTTACTACTTTGAGTATACTCATATTTGAACAACTTTAAATTGGAAAATGTATTAGACTAGTAAAATAGAAGGTAGAAAATAGTAAAATAGAAAAATGTATTACACTAGTCAACAGATTCATGAGTCCAGGCCCACCCATTTTCTACCTATATATATTTGAGGCAATTACTTAACTGCTCCTACAGCATGAAAAGCATAAGGTATAGTGATAAATAGCTAATATTTGATGTGGATTTATAATAGGTCAGGTGCTGTTTAAACTCTTCATATAGATCAAACTAATTTAACAATGACTTGAATAAAGCCCCATGGGGTAGATGCTATTCTTAGCCCCATTTTACAGATGACACTATTGAAGCTTATTGATATTAGTATATTTCCCAAGTCCACACCAATGGGAAGTGGAGCTAAAGTTTGAATACAGAAAGCTGGACTCTAGAGTCCATTACTGTGGCCAGTGCATTTTGCCCTTTGTTGTTGTTGTTGTTAGGTGCCCTCAGGTCGAATCCAACTCATAGCGACCCTGTGTACAGCAGATCAAAACACTTGCCAGGCAAACGATCCTATTTTTGTTTAAGCCCATTGTTGCAGACACTGTGTCAATCTATCCAGTGGAGGGTTTTCCTCTTTTGCGTTGACCTGCCACTCTCCCAAACATGATGTCCTTCTCCAGGGATTGATCTCTCCTGACTTCATGTCCGAAATATGTAAGACGCAGTCTGGCCATTCTTGCTTCCAAGGAGCACTCTGGTTGCACTTCTTCTAAGACAGATTTGTTGGTTCTTTTGGCAGTCCATGGTATATTCAATAGATGCCTCCAGCACCACTATTCAAAAGCATCAATTCTGTTTCTGTCTCCCTTGTTCACTGTCCAGCTTTCACAACCATATGATGTGACTGAAAATACCATGGCATGAGTCAGGTGCACTTTCGTCTTCAATGTGACATTTTTGCTTTTCAATACTCTAAAGAGATCTTTTGCCACAGCTTTTCCTAGAGCAATGCGTCTTTTGATTTCTTGACTGCTGCTGCCACAGGGGTTGATTATAGAGCCAAGCAAAGCAGAATCTTGGACAACCTCAATCTTTTCTCCATTTTTTGTGAAGTTGTGTGCTGACCCAGTCGTAAGGATTTTTGTTTTGTTGATGTTTAGTCATAACCCATATTGAAGGCTATGATCTTTGATCTTCATCAGTAAATGTTTTAAATCCTCTTCACTTTCAGCAAGCAGAGTTGTGTCATCTGCATAACGCAGGTTGTTAATGAGTCTTCCTCCAACCTTGATGCCGCGTTCTTCCTCATAAAGTCCAGCTTCTTGGATTATTTGCTCAGCGTATAAATTGAAGAGATAGGGTGAAAGTATACAGCCCTGGCACACACCTTTCTCAACTTTA
>VMDO01017862.1:0-43791 GCA_007922755.1 Pedetes capensis
TTCTCTAACTCCAGAGCTCCTATTGCATCTTATGATTTTATGTCAGCCCTTCTGATTAGATGTCAGCCAAAGCTGCATCCCAAATCAGACCTTTCAGACTGAGAACTATCCACAATGAAATTTAGCCCGTTGGCTCATATTTATTGAGCACCTACTGTGTGTCAGTCAGAATGCTGGGTGGAGCTTATATAGTCTGTTGAAGTAAACTGCCCTCCTGGAGACCGGAGTTAGGGTCTTGCAGAGTGGGTGTGGGGGTCAACAGTGAGGTATGCCAGTCATCCAGCAGAGCAACCGGCACATAGTAGGTGCTCAGGAAAGGGCACTCTTACTGATCTTTCACACCAAGTACTTGGTGGCCACCTGGTTAAAGTTGACATCCCTCTGCCTGCACAGTACACCCTCGGTGGGAAACCATTATCTCCTCAGCTCCAAACCCTGGGCACATCATATAGGAAGTAGCACAGTCACCAAAGCCAGCCCCCAGGCCAGGTTCACAGGCTCAATAGGCTTCCAGCTGCCTCTGGTCCTCCCAAGCTCCAGGTGGTCAGGTTGGGTTCATAGACACATGGCAGGCGATGGACAGAGCTCTACCCACGTCTTCCCAGAGATCTGGAAGGCTTTGCAGTATTTTTTCCATTTGCCATTCAAATTCTCCTGGTGGCCTGTCATATTCAGATGTCCCCATGGAGTGGGAAGGAACCCCTTGCCCTCTAGATGAGCATTTCAAATGCTTCATGTAGCGAGGGATCTTTTCTTCCAACAGAAACAAGCTCCAATTTCCCTGGAGTTTGCTAAAATCTCTGTGACCTGCCTACATGATCAGTTGGTTCTTTGTAATTATTGTCATTATCACCTAGCCAGCTAGCCATTATTGTTATTGTTGTTAGGTGCCATAGAGTCAGTGTCTGATTCATAGCGACCCAACGTACAATAGGCAAAATAGTATTGTTAGTGCTTCTCTGCTATTCATAGGGTTTTCAGTGGCTCATTGTTTTTTGGGAATTGGTTGCCGGGCCCTTCTCCCAAGCCTACAGCATCCAATGTTCCCGGGCAGTCTCCCATCCAAGTACTGGTAACCAGGCTCAACCTTGCTTAGCTTCCAAGATCTGATGGGATCGGATGCCACAGTGGTACAGCTGCAGGCTAGTCATTATTAGGCACTTACTAAGTGGCAGGCAAAGATAAACAGTTTCCATGTTACTTAACCCTTGCAACAATCTTCTGAGTGTTAGCAGGGATCCTATCTGGGGAACTGGTAGCTACTTCTGTCCTTGTGATCTCCATTTGAAAGAATTCTGGCAAGACACAGAAAGTATAGAGCACAATATGTTGTTCTTGTTAGGTGCTATCAAGTAGGATCCAACTCATAGCGACCCTGTGTACAGCAGAAACACCAACACTGTCCCATGCACATGATCTTTTTATGTTTGAGCCCATTGATGCAATCCCTGTGTTTCTTCTCATTTGGAGTCACACTACATCAGCAAAAGGAGGTCCCAGAGGCTTTACTCTATTCCCATCAACTCTACTTTGAGGAGGCAAGTCTTGTCCAGTCATTTCTTGAATGCCTTCCAGCCCAGGGGGTTCATTTTCCAGCACTATATTTGACAGTACTGCTCTGCTATTCATAGAATTTTTAATGGCTAATTGTTTCAGGAGTGGGCTGCCCCATGTCCTTCTCCATAGTCTGTCTTATTCTGGAATCTCAGCTGAAACCTACCCACTGTGGGTGGCCCTACTAGTATCTGAAATACCTGTGGCATAGCTTTCAGCATCACAGCAACACGCAGGCCCGCACAGCATGACAAGCTGACAGACACATGGAGGAGAGCAGAAAATAGGCAAAGATTATTACGAGGAAAATCACCTTAGATAGACAGACAAGATGGACACCCTGAGAGATCAGGGGTACAGTGATCTTTGTGCTCCCTCTAGTTTCATTGAAAACCAAAGTAAAGTAGTGATTTGCCCAGTGTGACATAGGCCCTGGGTGGGAAACTCATGCTGAGCCTTTCCCAGAGTGGCCTGGTAATATCTACCTAGCTACTGACCATGAGGTGGTAAATATCCCTATTTTACAGGGAAGGGAACTGAGGCCTGCAGAGTAAAGAGGTCACGAACCCATGGCTCCAGGACTAGGAATAACGAAGATCAGACCTGTGTTCTGATTCCTGACCTTAAAGCAATCAAAGGTCACCAGGCGTGGTAGCACAAGCCTATAATCCCAGCGGCTCAGGAGGCGGAGGCAGGAGGATCGCAAGTTCGAGACCTGAGGCAGTCTGTGTACTTTAGCAAGACCCTGTCTCAAAAAAGTAAAAAAAATGGGCTGAGGGTGCAGCTCAGTGGTCCAGCACTTGCAGAGCATGCAAGCGCGAGGCCCTGGGTTTATCCCCAAGTACCACAAAAAAAAAAAAAGAAAAAAAAAAGCAACCAAAGGTCAAGATCAATGTTTCCGTTTTACAGTGGAGGAAGCAAAGGTTCAGTGTGAGGCAGGGTGACCTGCCCAGAAAGGTTCATTAGGAATTTTTGGTGGCTAGTCCCTGAAATTCCAACCAGTTGCCCTTACTTCAGCTCCCCTCTGTGCAAACAGGCAACCTGAGGGCTCAGGGCGATTCCTGTGCCTGTAGGGCCAGCCATCCATGCCTTCACCCCAGTTCTCACTTCCAGAATGTCCCTCACCCCCACGTGAGCCCACGCATGGTGCTACTCAGACACATGTGGCCTTCAAGCTGCCACTCAAAATCCATTCCCCTGCTGTCCGCAGGAAAAGCGGACTCTGACTCAGGTAGCTTTAGGAAGAGTTGCTCCTTGCGCAAGGTTGTAGACTCATCAGACTTCAGAGGCGTGGCTTGCCACGTGACACATGCGTGCACGCACCAGGGACCATCGGCCCTTCATATCAGTGGGTTCCCCATTCTTAGATTAAACCAGCAGCAGGTTGAAAATATTCAGGAAAAAATTTTTTAAAACCTGCCTGCACTGAACATGCAGGCTTTTTTCTTTGATATCACTCCCTAAACAATATAGAATAACAGCTATTTACATAGCATTTACATTGTATTTGCATCTAGAGATGATTTAAGGTACAGGGGAGGATAGGTTAAAGGCAAATACTGTGCTATTTTAGATAAAGGACTTTGGGGTTCACAGGGGTCCTGGAGCTGGCTCCCTCATTGTCCTCAGCAATGTCATTCTCACCAGGGAGCTGGCGGCTTACAGTAAATGCTCTTTTATCTGGGGAACCAGACTGACAAGGTGACCCCATTACTTTTGCTTTCTCGCTAAGGGCAGGGTACAGGTTTGTTTCTGTTTTTCCACTGTCTGTCATGGCGGCGTGGGATGTCCACACAGATGCTCGTGTGAATGGCTTTTTTCACTCTGGTGTCACCGCCTCCTTGTGAGGCATTATTCAGCCCCTTTTATAGAACTGCAGATAAGGTAGCCAGCGCCGTGGCGGTGGCACACGCCTGTAATCCCAGCAGCTCGAGAGGCAGAGGCAGGAGGATCACAAGTTCAAGACCAGAGGCAGTCTGCATAATTTAGCGAGACCCTGTCTCAAAAAGTAGGAAAATGGGCTGGGGGTGCAGCTCAGTGGTGCAGCACTTGCAGAGCATGCAAGCGCGAGGCCCTGGGTTCAACCCCCAGTACCGAAAAAAAAAATTTAAAAATTGCAGATAAGGAGACCAAGATGCAAAGGGACCTGCCCAGAGTCAGAGCAGGCGGGGGCAGACCAGCCACCCCCTTCACCTGGGTTACCCACCATGAGTTTGGCACCTCCCTCCTTCTCCCAGGTTCTTTTCCAACTCACCTTGCTGGATGTCAGAGTAAAGAGGTCATGAGACCTTATCGTCAGATACCTGCTCACAGGTCTTTCTCCCTGCTTGAAGGAGGTCAGCCTCAGGACCAGCTGTCTATTTTGTCATCTCTGTATTGCCAGCTTCTGGCTCGGGGCAAGGACCATGAGTAGCTGATTCATTAATGAGAGGCAGGGAGGCCGCCATGACATACTGCGAGCCCTGCCTGCAGATGGTGAGGCCAGAGGCCTTTGGGGAGATGAGGGGACCTGAACTGCCTTAGCCAAGAAGACATGACAACCCACAAGGCCCCAGGCCGGCTGGTTGGGCTATTGTCCCAGCCTCCCTGCGACCTCCCCCCAGTTGGACTGCTCTGTTCCCTACTGCCTTGCAGGCTGGCAGCCCGCATATGCGCACCCATTGTAATGATCTTGCCCTGGAAACCAAGGCCGGAAGTGCACCTGCCAAATGCTTGTGCTTCTGAGCAGGAAATGAACATAGCCAGAATCCCCAGAGATAAACAGACCCCTTCCAGCAATGGTCTGCCTCTCAGCCAAGGGCATGAATTAGCTTTGGGAGTGACCCCACCAGGTGGCATAGGGGAGGGATGGTGCCTGCTGCCAGGAAGAGCCACCATCTGAGGGCTGATGGAGAGGCTCTGGGCCCCAGATCACAGTGGACCGTTCGCCATTTCCATATATTTGCTTTAAAAAGATTTCGAAAATTGAACAGTTGGAAAGGGAACTCAGTGCAGGCTGACTCACAGTAGCTGGTTCAGCCAGGAGATAGCCACGTGGATGAAGAAATCAAGTGCCGCTTCAGTTTATTGATGCATTTGTTCTCCTCTTCATTCCAAAAGGATTTGAAGGGAATTAATGAAGGGCGTGACATATTGTCTTTGCCCAGCGGCCCTGTCCTTGCGGTTGGTGAGACATCAGGACCTAACAAGCCAGCATGCCAGAGAGTGTATTTGCTTCGCAAATGGAAGTCCTCAGGACTTACTCTAGCCAGGCCCTGGGTTCCCCTCACTTATGCCAACCCCGGCTGCCCATCCCTGCCCTATTTTTGCAAGCTGACTCAGTTTACCCCCTTTTCCTGGTGTCTTCAAGAGGCAAGGGAACATGGCAACAGTTGAGAATGACTTGAAGGAAGGAATGCTGGGCATAGAGTCTTCACCTGAGTTCAAATCCAGATTCCACTGGTGCCTGTCCTGGGTGCCCTTGGGAAAATCACTTTACCTCTCTGAGCTTCAGGCTAATTAGTAAAATCAAGATATTCATACCTTTCAGAGTGATGCTGAGATTTAATAACTACTGGTGGGTTGAACCCAGGGCCTCGTGCACACTAGGCAAGTGCTCCAACCCTGAACTGCACCCCCAGCTCTTTTAATTCTTTTTATTTTGAGGCAGGGTCTTGCTATGTTGAACAGACTGCCTCTGACCTCACACTTATGATCCTCCTGCCTAAGCCTCCTAAGCCACTGGGATTATAGGCATGTGACACTGCACCCAGAAGTAATTACTACTTGTTAACCACATACTGTATGTCAGGAAATACACTAAGGGCTTTGTCTGTTTTCCCTCATTGAATATACAAACAGCCCTAACAGATAGGCATTGCCTATGGCAAGGTCAAAGGCAACGACTCTTGGCTATTTTGCTTTCTTCTGGCCCTGGGATTCACCCCCAGCCTGTCCACCTGCACAGCTACCCTTTAATGATGGCAGATGTGACCACTTAGCGCCCCAGAGGCCATCACTAAGTACTGTGCCTTTCTCCTGCTCTCCGTCAGTTTATCCAAGCAGATTTTTCCAAGGCTGCCCCATCAGTGCCTCTGAGCTTGTGAGTAGAACAGTCACACTTACTCCAGGGCCAGGGGACCAAGGCAGCAGAACACGGGATTCACTGAATCTCTGCTTTCCTCCAAACTTGAGGCCAGCCAGCTCCGGGGTCTCTCCAGGAATCTTGGCAGAGTCTCTGCCAGCCCCCTTTTAAAGGCATTTGCTTCCACCAGGGGATGCAGGCCCCCTTGACCTTAGCAGTCGCCATCTGCTAAAGCGCATCTAATCACACCTGGAATGGGGGTTTTCTGCTTTGGGTAAAGAAGGCAAGGACATAGGGGTCTGCCCTGGTTTGCCTCTGGGCCTGGCTTCTCTGCTCCTGGGGTAACCCACTGGGCATAGTTGCCAGTTGACCCCTTTAACCCTCCTCCTGCAGAGTGGCTGCCAGTGGCCAACTGAATAAATCCACTTAGCTTCCAGGAGCCCAGGCCAGAGGTGCAACAGAGGCTCCAGAAATCCCCTTGTCCGACACCTTCAGTTCACAAATGAGGACAAGGAGTAGATGCGTGCTCTGAAAGGCAGTGACAGCTTGGTATTTGTGTTGGAAGCTTGATGCTAGCCCTGGAAATCACTCCCTTTGCCCCAGCAAATCCCCAATAGAAATGAGCGCAAAGCTCTGGCTCTCCAATGACCGAGATCCCTACCACTGTAACATGCCTGCTGGCACCCTATATCCCCAGGGGAGAAGCTCCACCGGATCACACTGCAAACTCTGCCTCTAGAAAGCTCAGTCCCAATCTAGGACCTGTAGCCTTCTGGCTGGTGACACAGACGAAGGAAGGTGAAGGAAAAGAGAGACAGAATAAAACACCCAGAGTCTCTTTAATTTACCTATTAATTGGCCACCTCAATCCACACACAGCATTCTGCAATGGAAACTGGTTTCATTTCTTTCCATTTGGGCTGGGTTTTAGCTCAATTGGTCTGCTCAGCAGTCTCTGAGGTCCCAGGTTCAATGCCCAGCACCGCAAAAATGGGAGAAGGACGAGGCAATCCACTCCCAAGGCAATCCCCAAACAATCAGCCATTGTAAACTCTATGAATCACTATGAGTCGGAGACGACTCAATGGCACCTAACAACACAGCAAGATTTCCATGATCATCAAGCCTGTGTAGCTAGCATTGTCAAATCAGTGTCTTTTGGAAAACTGCCAAGCCCGTTACGCAGAGCGCAAGGGAGAACATTCTATCTATGGGTCCGTGCATACCCTGTATTTTGTGCTTTCATTACAGTGTCTAAGTTTTGAGGCCCCTGTCTACCACCCCAGCATGGGATGACCCCATGTGAACTCTGGCCTTGCCAATCTCTAGTATGTTCTGCCTTTCTCTTTATTTCGTCCATCCTTTGTTTACTCAGACATCCATTTGTTTGTGTATACAAAGCTCCGTCTCCTTCAAAGCATGTGCAGGACATTGCAGGAAATACAGCCACTAAAGCAACAACTTATGGATAAGTATAAAACATCAGGGCTAGAGAAAACATCCGTGTGGATAAAAAAAAATGCAAGCCAATCGGGAAGATCCCATGCAGGGGAGCTAGGCCTGGAGGAGAAGGTGCTTGGGCCCTGCACCCCAGCCTGCATCTGAATCCATCTCGACTGCTTCCTTGCTGAGCAAACGGATGCCACATTATAGCTAGGCCTCAGGCTCCCCTCCTGAGAAATGGGTCTAGTAATGCTTTCTTCATAGGACCACTAAAAGGATAAGGTGGGATAATACATGTAAAGCAATTAGCGGAATGATTAGCAAGTATGTAGTAGGCATTCAGTAGCCACTATTTTGTTCCTGTTATTGTTCTTATTACAATACATTTCTCCCTTATTACCCAGTGTAGTAGGTGAGCTGTGAGTTTAGCTATTAGCTTCCTCGCAATCAAAGTGAAAACAGAGTTGGCCGAAGGGACAGAGATGCCAGCTGCAGTTTCCACCTGACTTACACTGCCTGGGAGTTGTACCCGTTCCTTGCAGGAATTGTGCACTCTGATTTAGACTTAACTAGCCACCCAAGCCTCAGCTCTCTGCCTTTGGCTCTCAAGAAATTTGAGCGAGAGGCTGCAAAACTGGAGCTGCCAGGGGGAATGTCTAGCTGGGAATATTGTTTTGTTGCTGTTGTTGTTGTTGTTGCTGTTGTTGTTGTTGTTTGTGGTACTAGGGGGTTGAACCGAGAGCCTTGTGCATACTTTGCAAGGGCTCTCCCACTGAGCTGCACAGCCAGCCCCTTTTTATTTTTTAATCTTGAGACAAGATCTCACTAAATTATGCAGGCTGCCTCTGGCCTTGAACCTGCGATCCTCCTGCCTCTACCTCCCGAGTCACTAGGATTATCAGTGTGAGCCCCCACACCCGGCAGTTGGGAATATCTTGATAAGGTGCCTGCTTATTGTACAGAAATGTACCGGAGACACCGCAGCAGGGACGTCTTCAGATAATTATCACTTCCACTTTGGTGAGCACCTGGGTACTTGAGAGACTTAATTAGGCAACAAGCCTGAAGTTGGGTTTTCATTTGGCTGGTTTTACTTTCTGTGATTCAGCAGCTGCTGGAGGATGGGGCTTCATGGGGCTGTTGTAAGTGGGTCGCAGGCTCCTGGAGCAATGGTAGGGCAGGCTCAGTTAAGTCCTGCCACATTCCTCTGCAGAAGCTGGAGGGAGAATGCCTGCTTATCTCCAAATACAAAACCATTGTTCCAAGAGGAGGAGGGAGCTGGGGGATACTGAGCACCTCCTGTGGGCCCAGCTGGAACAGAACCATCTTGATCTCCTTCCCGGTCACCTTGGGAGGTGGGCATTATTGCACCTGGAAACAGGTGTTGCATTTCCTGCTTTCAAAGATGGGAACTGGGAGCACAGGGAGGTTAGGAGACTTGGCCAAGGCCACACAGCCAGCATTAGTGAACCTAGGATTGTAATCCAGATGTGTCTAACTCTAAACCATTTCCTGTGACCTTTTCTGTCATGCTGCCTCTTGTGACAAACTTGCTGGCCCAATAAGCCTAGAACCTAGTGCAGAAAATAAGATACCAGCCTCAAGCTGGGCATGATGGTGCATGTCTATAATCCCAGCAGCTCGGGAGACAGAGGCAGGAGGACCGCAAGTTCGGGACCAGAGGCAGTCTGTGTAACTTAGCGAGACCCTGTCTCAAAAAGTAAAATAATAATAATAATAATAATAATAATAATAATGGGCTGGGGGTGCAGCTCAGTGGTCCAGCATTTGCAGAGTGTGCAAGCGCAAGGCCCTGGGTTCATCCCGCAGTACCGCAAAAAAATAAAATAAGATACCAGCCTTAAAGCAGGAGGGGAGCAGGACCAAACACTACCTCCTCAGGGCCTGGACATTACGAGCTGCAGTGATTTGAGAAGGGAGCCTTCCTTCCAGCAGGCATGGAAGACTTCAGGGAGGAGGGGGCCTTTGGAAAATAAGTCATTAGCCAGAGGCTGCAAGCAAGAAAAAGGGCCTAAGGGCCTAGGACTGGCAATGCCCCAGATGCCAAGGCAGGAGAATGGAATGGGAGGGCCAGTGACCTGAGCCAAGGTTTCTGCCAGGACATAGGTTGGAGAGATGACCAGAGTCCAGGATGCAGGGCCTCCACCTGCCCACAGAAAGCAGAGATCTGGATGCAGGCTCTGGCTTTCAAACTACCATATTTTGCTTGATGGGTGTATTTATTCATCACTTAGCAGAGTACTACTGAGGACCTGTCACGTGCCAGGACCTGTGCAGGGCGCAGAGAGAACAGCCATTCGGTGGCCTCTGTTCCTACCAGGCAAGATCTGTGCAGGGAAGGGCCGTCCTCCTGCACGGAGTTTCCAAGCACCATCCTTCAGTCCCTGGACTCGAGGCTGATGCACTCTGGGCTGGTCAGCTCCACGCACCTCCTGGTCCTGGATCCTGTTCTCTCTCACCCCTGCTTCCCCAGGGCTGGATGCTTAGGGATGGGGAGCCAAACAAAGGATTGAGCGCCTCCTGCAGGTCCCACCCTTTGCATAACCCTCACAGCCAGCTGGAGGGAAGATGTGCTGCCATCCATTCCTGTTTTCAAGAGAATAGGCTTGGAGAGCTCAGGATATTTGTTCATAGTCACACGGCTTGCAAATGACAGAGCCAAGAAGGGCCCTCTCCTTGCCTGGCGCCCACACCTGGGCTCTTGTTACTGTCCTATAGAGATCCTGGATCTAAGGGTGCACCCCCTGGCCTAGACTGCACTTTTAGCAAGGAGCAGGGACATCCTCTCATGGCTATGTCTCAGGGATCCAGGAAGAGCAGCGATGGGGCGATGGTCAGCCCACCTCCTGCAGGGTGTTCCCTCCTTTAGTAGGGCCCTGCCCTGGAGACATCTGCAGCGCATGAGGTTGCCACAGCACCATCTTGTGGTGGCTTTGGAGGGGTGCACTTCACTGAGGAAAAAGGGCTCCTATGGTCCATCTCCTCCAAGCCTAGCTTCTAGAAAGCACTTGCTGAGAAAGGTCCGCTTTTCAGCCAGAACCTGTGCAGAACTTGGCAGCTGCTCCTACTTCCCAAGAGATGTCCACGCCACCAGTTTTATCCTTCTTGTTTTCATTTTACTGAAGCAGTATTTATTAGGCACCCAAGACACAAAGAAAACAAGGAATTAGTTAGTACCCACTGGGACAAGTGTTTCTGGACATGTCTCGTGGAACCATCCCAACAGCCCTGAAAGTTCAGGATTCTTGGGGTGTCTTCCAGATGAAGAAATGGGAGAGTTCCCTGTAGCCCCAGCCTCTGCAACAGCATGAGGCTGCCATCTGACCCCTGCTCGCCTGTCACCAGAGCTGCCCCTCTGCCTGTCTAAGCATGGCTGCACTTCCTGGCAGGAGCTGCCCAAACTATGCTGTTGTTTCAGTGACTTTTTTTCCCAGATAAAAGTCAAGAGAAAATAGTCCGAACAGGGATTTTCTTATGAGAAAAGACAACGAAATGAAAATTGGATCCTGTCAATGATACTTATCTTTTAAATGACCCAAGCTATACAAAATCAAAGACCAATGGCTCCTTTTTTTAATAGATAGAATATCGTGGGAATCCCACAGCATCCCAGAGGTAACTGGGAGGGCCCTGCCATGTGGCTGAGCCTGGTAGGGAAAACCATAGGTAGGAGGAAGAGCCTTGGCCAAGTTCATGATGTGATTCTATTTTCCCTGGGCTCAAAGGGCATCACCAGTCACCAAGGACCCTGCCAGGGACCTGGGCCTAGGCTAAGGAGGTCCATGAACACATGTTCTTGTTCCCAGGGACATTCAAAGATGCGGGTGCTGACAGACCTCAGCCACTCCACTGTCTGGAGCTCCCCAGTTGGCAAGGTGGCTTGGGAGAGAAGCTGGCCTAAATTGTCATAAACATTTATCTGGGTCAGTAGCCCTGACCGAGCCTTACCAGCAATCAGTGTATCATTTGTTTCAGATGTGGAAAGAGTTGCAAAACTTTGGCCTGGTGCAATAGCACATGTCTGTAGTCCCAGCTACATGTGAGGTTGAGGCAGGAGGATCACTGGAGCCCCGGAGTTTGAGGCCAGTCTGGGAAACATATGGAGCACTCGTCTCGTTTTTAAAAAGAAAAAGAAAATTGTTTAAAAGTTGTAAAACTTAAGAAGAGGGTAAAGGATGCAAACACAGCATCACAGGGAAATCTTATTTTGTACCAGGGACAGATTATTTCCAGTCAAATTATGTAAACTATCTGTTGACATATAACCACCTTTGAACACAGAAGTACTTTCGGAAAATGAACCTGACATTCCAGTCCCCAGAGCATTAAAAGATAAGTGGACTCAGACTTGCTAGACCATAACCAAGGCTGTGGACACCAGGCAGCTGTGACCATTAGCCGGATGATAATAACCACTGTGGGCTGAGAGTCAGGCTTCCAGCCACTGCCACAATCATGCAGTCTGATTTGCATCATTTCTGTTTGCCATGGGTGTTCCTACTCGATATGTTTGTATCAATTCACAAGCTCTACTTAAGTAATTTATTTTAAGAGGAAACTTTGCCTCAAATGGAGACTCAGTATTGCTTATCACATTGTTGTTAGGTGCATAGAGTTGAGTCCAACTCACAGCCAACCTCACAGGGTTTTCAATGGCTGATTTTGGGGGGAATGTTTTCAGGGAGTGGACTGCCACATCTTTCTCCAATTTTTGCAGTGCTGGGGATCGAACCCAGGTCCTCAGAAAGTGCAGAGCAGCACTCTATGAATTGAGCTAAACCAAAAGGAATAAGCTGGGTGCGGCGGCACACGCCTGTAATCCCAGCAACTTAAATAAATAGAATATTAAAAATAAAACAACTTTAGGACTAATGGTAATTTAGGACTCAGTGGTAAAGCACTTGCCTGGCATGCATGAGGCCCTAGGTTCAGTCCCCAACGCTGAAAAAAAGAAAAAATAGACTAACAAGGAACAGAGAAATAGACCTATATTAGCAAATTCTATAGTAGCAATGTTGTTGTTGTTGTTGTTAGGTGCTGTCAAGTCAAGCTCCAACTCATACTGACCCTATGTACAACAGGCCAAACATAGGGTTATTCTGCTATTCATAGGGTTTTCAATGGCTCATTGTTTTTTGGGAGTGGGTTGCCAGGTCCTTCTCCCAAGCCTACAGCACCTGGTGTTCCCAGGCGGTCTCCCATCCAAGTACTAACCAGGCCTGACCCTGCTTAGCCTCCCCTCTAATTTGCAGTGTGAATTCTCCCATCACAAATACCCTAGAAATACTAGCTAAAATGCAGCAGATGTGCTTGTAAATGCTTAGCTGAGCTCCTGAGACACAAAGAAAATCACAGGAGGACAGAAAAAAAAAGACAGAACAAAAAACACAATGATAATCATTGTGCAATGCTGGAGGGGAAGAATTCTCAGGGAATTCATAAATGTAGGACCATGCCTAACTTGGGTCTAGAGTTTGAATTTATACAACCTCCATGGAGTTCCAGGAATTCCTGAGTCAAAAAAAAAAAAAATAGACTATTCTGGACAAAAGAAGGCCTCAGTCCAGGCCACACAGATTCACATAAATGAGCAGCTTGAAGGATGAGCTCACAAACTACATTTAAGGAAGACACAAGGAAAGAAACCACCATGGGGGAAGGCCACAGAAACAACAGCATCAGCGTTAGACCTGATCCTCCAATGAATGGTCTAAAGGACTAGCAGTTCGACAAAACCAAAGACAGAAATAGCCGAAAGATCAATTTGTAGAAATTACCCACATGGAGAGAGAAATGGAAAAACAGGAAAGAGAAATTAAGCCTCAACAATTGCCTCATGCAAATTCTAAAAGAAGCAAATAGGGGAGAAATGCAGGTAATTGGCTGAGAATTTTCCAGAAGTGATTCCTGAAATGCAAGAAGCAGCCATCCCTAATTTTAGCAAAGCCGCCCAGCCAATTAGTAGACTCATGGGAAATAATCAGGGATTATTTTAAGCCTCTGAGTTTGGGATGGTTTGTGACACCACGATAGCTTACTGATAGAACACATATGGCATTTCTATCTATGTATGTAATGAAACTACTTGTTCTCTGCTAACTCACAGCCTGCAGTTTACCAGCAACTGGATTTGCAAATTATCTTGACTAGATTCAATTAACCTTTCAGACGGGAAAACCCAGTCCCCATGTCAAGATATAGGCCAACTGCCATACCCTGAGGCTAGGAGTATAGCTCAGGGTTAGTGTGCTTGCCTAGCATGCACAAGGCTGTGGCATGCACACACACACCAAAAAAAAAAAAAAGAAAGAAAGAAAAAGAAAAAGAAAGAAAGAAAGAAAAAGGAAGGAAGGAAGGAAGGAAAGAGAGTGAGAAAACAAAAAGAAAGAAAGAAAGAAAGAAAGAAAGAAAGAAAGAAAGAAAGAAAGAAAGAGAGAGAAAGAAAGAGAGAAAATGTGCAATGTTTCATGCAGGCCACTTTTCTATTTCTCTCTTTTTTATTTTTTATTTTTTCAGTACTAGCGGTGGAACCTAGGGCCTCACGCATGCTAGGCAAGTGCTCAACCACTGAGCCCCACCCTTACCCCTTTTTTTATTTTTTATTTTGAGACAGGGCCTCATTAAGTTGTGTTGGTTGCCTCTGGCCTCAACCTTCAGACTCTCCTGCCTCAGCCTTCCAAGTAGACAGGATTATACATAAGCGCCATCTCTTCCCTTTTTCTTAGCTCTGTCTGTTCACCCACCTCTGGTTTGGCATATTGCCAGAGATTACCAACCCAAAATATCACATACCCTTGGCCTGCCCACATGCCAAGATATTAATCATCTAGCAAATTTCAGGCTGCCAGTGTGTCTCTTGAATCCCCCAAATTGGAAATGTTAGTGTTGGCAGATGCTTGTGCTCTGTTTGTAACATACAATTTGGGGAGATGTCACAGTTGTCAAAAGACATGTTGTGCTTCAAAATTATATTTGATTGTAAAGGGAAGGGAACATGAGTGAGAGATAAAAATGTCGGAATAATCAAATTCTTCTATGACGTGTGCTGTGTGGCCTTATTATTTCATGTCTCTGAGGCTGAGATTTCCTGCCATAAAATCTCATGCTTACCTTCCAAGATCATTGTGAGGAGTGAACGAGGTAGATATATAAAACAGTCCTGAGCCTATCCTGAAGTGACAATGGAGAAAGGAGGGGAGCATGCCTGTAACCCCAGCACTGAGGAGGAAGCAGGAAGATTGTGCGCTCAAGGCCACCCTGCGCTGCATAGAGAGACTCTATCTCAGAAAGGTAGGAGAAGGAAGGCGGGAAGGAGGACAGGATAGAGGGAAGGAAGGAAGGACAGAATAGAGGGAGGGGGGAGGAAAGAATAGGGGAAGAGAAAGAAGAAGAGGATTAAGAACCAGAATTCTAGAACTTTGCTTAAAATAAAAGAAAGAAAAAAAAAAAACCCTTTGTAGCCCAAAGCTCCCTCTCTTTCTCATTCCCTGCCCCTATGAAGTTAGGCCAACAGCACTGCCTGTGATATTTGCAAGATGAAACCAAGTCCTGAGTTCACCCGTGCGCTCACAGATTCCTCTAAACATCCTGACACTTGAGTCCCTAAACTCCCACTCGGCTGAAAATTGTCTGGCTGTCACTCGATATCAGCGGAAATACAGAACAGACCGCGGTTCGGTCAGCTGGCTCTTTCATCTCCGCGATAGCAGACATCACGTTTGATGTGATTTATTTCCCTGCCATGGAATTGCATCCACCAGTTGCTTTATCCTTGGACAAACCCAGCTTCGGTTCCCTGGGGGCAGCGAGGAGAGGTCAGGCAGAACAGATTAATTTCCAGGGTCCTGGGATGCAGTAATAGCCTTATCATTTTGCATGGTCGTATGAAAGAGGTAGGAATCAAAGAGCAGAAATGAAGTCTTAGTTGTTCCCCTAAAGAACTCATCCCCAATTCTGATGATAAGTCCAATCAGACTCCTCTAAGGGATTCTTCCCAGTGTGAACCTCCTTCCCTAGGGGATCAAGGGGTACAGTCAAAGCCCCCTTTCTCTCTTCTCGGTCTCTCCTTTGTTGCTTCTCTCTGCGTTTATCGTATACATGTGCGGGTATCTCCACAATGGCTTTCGTTTGTGTTAGACGCAGCTCGCGTCATTTCCTTCAAGGTCTGTTTTTGTGGACCCGAGGTTGGGAGATAATTTCCTTCTTCTTCTCCCACCTTATCTCTCACTGCACACACAAACCCCTGCCAGGAGGGAGAAAATCCATCCCCTTTGCATCTCCAACTTAAGACACTTTGGTTTTCGCAGCCAGGAGAATCTCATTACTGCCGACATGATGGGCATGTGGGGAGCGCGTGCCTCTGCCTCTCTGGCCGTGTGATGCGATTTCCCAGCAGCTCCTGACAAGGGCTGTGGGCTGCATCCAGAGCTGTCAAACTTGTGGTGCCTGCCAATGGAGAAAATATTTAAGGGACAGAAGTTACAATGAACTTGCGCCTCTGTGAAGCACAAGGGCTTCGGCAGAGAGTCTGAATTATTTGTTTTTGAGACCCGATCTCTATGTAGCCCAGGCTGGCCTCCGTCTCTCCTGCCTCTGCCTCTCAAGTGCTGGAATCACAGGTGCGTACCACACCCAACCGCACACAGTCTTAAAAGCATGACTCTTGATGGAGACACTCTGGAGGCATTTAGCTGGTCAGCAGGGCTTGGTGCCCATATAGTTTCTCTGGCCCTGGACATGAGGCACCCCTGACCTGTGTCACAAATCAGCTGAAAGCTCTGGAGACCCTGAGCCTTTTGTTTTAGGCTAGGTCTGCATAACATAACAGAAATTCTGTACTGCATTTGCTGTTTGGTGCTGCTTGGGAGGGAGACCACGAGCCTTTGGGTCACATTGTCTGAGGCTGGGGGTGGAGCCTGAGCACCGTTAGCTTTGGCAAGGCCCATTCCTTACTCTTACCCATGGAGGTCTGCTGCCTTTCACAGCAGCATCTGTCTCCCAGAGCAGAGCTCTGAAAAAGAGAAATTGAAGGGCTAAGGCCAACAGTTAAATGTTCTTCTGTGTCCTTAGCCTCTTCGTTTGCTTTCACCAGTCTTCAGAGAGCCCCATCACAGCTTCTGGGACGAAGTTTGGCCAAAACGGGGGATAAAAAGAAAAGAACACACACACACACACACACACACACACACACACACACACCTTTGCACTTATCAAAATGCAGGTTTCTGTGCTGGGCGCGGTGGTGCATGCCTGTAATCCCAGCGGCTTGAGAGGCAGAGGCAGGAAGATCACAAGTTCAAGACCAGAGGCAGTCTGCGTAACTTAGCGAGACCCTATCTCAAAAAGTAAAAAAAAAAAAAAAAAAAAAAATGGCCTGGGTGTGCAGCTCAGTGGTCCAGCACTTGCAAAGCATGTAGGCGTGAGGCCCTGGGTTCAATCGCCAGTACTGAAAAAAAAAAAAATAAATAATAATAATAATAATAATAATAATAATACAGATTTCCTATTGGTGTTTCGTTCACTGCACAAATAGCAACTGAGCACCACTTCAAATCCAGGCCCTATTCTAGGCACTGGGGTTTCGATCATGAGCTCAGAAGACAATGACCCCGGCCCTGTGGAGCTTGCATTCATCAGTAGGTGTTTTTCAAAATAGGCAATGAGTCAAGCAGTGGTCAACGTTATGGAGGAAAACAAAGCTGAGAAGAGGTGGGGACACCTAGAAGGGGTTGGAGGATGCATTGTCCTGCACTTGTGGGGAACGGGTAAGCAGAATTAGGTGAAAGAGTGAGGCTTGTAGATGTCCAAGGGAAGTGCATTCAGCAAGAGGGAACAGCAAGGCGGGGGCACCTAGCATGTTCTGGAACAGCAGGGCTAACGTGACTGAGGGGAAGAATGAGGAGGGTCATGTAAGGCTTCTCTGGCCATGGCAATGGCTTTTTCTTTGACTCCATGACAGACGGGTTCCCTGGAAGGGTTGTAGCACAGGGGTGGTGTGATCTGATGTTGTTGTTGTTGCTATTGTTGTCATCAGGTGCCATTGAGTCAGGTCCAACTCATAGTGACTTATGTGCAACAGCACAAAACACTGTGATGCCCAGCACTATGTCAGTGCTTCTCTGATATTCATAGGGTTTTCAATGGCTGATTGCTCCAGAGTGGGCTGCCTGTTCCTTCTCTTAGTTTTGCAGTGCTGGTGATCGAACTCAGGGCCTCAGAGAGCACAGAGCAGCACCCTACCAACTGAGCTCAACCCCATCCCTGCAGTATAATTTTATTACTGCAGTATAATTTACATTGATCTAAGCAGGTCAAGTGTATAATTCAGTGATTTCTAGTAAACACACCACACTGTGCAACCACTACCGCAATTTTAGTACATTCCCATCACCCCAGAAAGATTCCTCTTGCCTATTGCATTTTAAACGGATCACTTTGGCTCTTGTGTTAAAAGGTAAAAATAAGAGGTAAAAGCAAAGAAAGTACCGGGAAGAAATGTTCTCTGCACATATGAATAACAAAAAGTCTTGAGAGTGAAGAGATAAAGACATGACTGACAAGCTTTTCTTCTTTAACTGGAGGTTGGACGCCTCCTTATTGCTAAAGTTATAACAAGATAAAAGGCCACCTGCTGCAATGGTAAAAGTGGGGGATTAATAACACCCAGGGAACTGTTTTTTAAAATGAGAAATCCAAGCACACAGGCTGCACGTGTCTGTGACTCCTGAGCTTGAAGATGACCCCACATCCTTTTACATAAAAATCTCAATGCTTATAAAGCTACAGGACTATCTTAATACCTTGAAATTTTACAAACGGGAACGCTGAGGGTGGCAGCAGGAATAAATCCAGATGTGTTTCTGCAAATACTCTGTCCCTACAGCAAGGGGGGTGGGGGGTGCTAGGTCTTCTCTAAGCCTCTTGAGTAAGGGTTTTCTGTATTTTTTGCTTATTTATTTGTTTGATGGTTGTTGTTTGAACCAGGGTCTTACTTTGTAGCCCAGGCTAGCCTAGAACTCTCTATGTAGCTCAGGCTGACCTCAAACTCACAATCCTCCTGCCCCCTCCTCCTGAGTGCTGAGATTACAGGTGTGCAGCATGACACCCAGCTAGGATTTGCTGTATTTTGCCTGAAAAGTTGAAATCTTCTGGGATTACAAGGTATAGGACCAAACAGTGGATTCTGGTGGCGGTTTTTGTATGTTTTGGGGTTTATTCATTTTCTTTCACCCTTCCTTCCTTCCCTCCTCCTTTCCTTCCTTTCTTCCTTTTTCTTTTTTTGTTTTGTTTCTTTTCCAGCAGTTACTAGAGAGGCCAGGATCTTTTCCCCAACGCAGGTTTTCTCCCATCCTTTCCCATTCCCAGATCGATTTGTCCAGGAGTGGGTAATGGGCTCAACCTCCCAGGCAGAATTCCACCTGGCGTGGGGGGCTGGAGGGAAGGCGGTGTCAGGTGATTCTTGCCAAATTCCCTTAGCGAACATCTGTGTGTTGCTGAGAGTCTGCCACATCACTTCTCTTCATGGTTTGCAGCCATGCAGAGAGAAAATCCTTAAAACAGCACATCTGAGCATGGCATTGGTCTGAGGACAAAGGTGGAAGGAATCTGGTAAGGCAGCTGTTGGCCAGGCATCAAAGATGGGAAAATGCGTTTCCAGGTCACCACCCACCCTGACTTGGTTTACCTGTACTCTGGACTGTCCTATGAGGTTCAACTACTAGTCTCAGTTCAAGGTCACAAGCACCTATCTATTATGATTTTTCTAGCAGCTTTTGGTTGATTTGAATCATTGCTGAGGAATGCTGGTATTGCTGCTGCTGACCACAAGGGAGCGCAGCCTCAGCAGCTGCACCATGGAGAAAAGGCAGCAAGCCAGCTAGCCGAGATTCTGGAGGGCAGAGGAGGCACCTGAGAAGTGGCGGCTCCCAGAGAGACCTGCTGGCCCAGTGGTTAGCCCTAGGTCTACACTGTTTGACGCTCTGGGGTCAACAATAACTCACTTGTGATCACCGCTTGTGTGATGACTACAACAACAGAGGGAATGGCCCCAGGAACCCTGTAGCACTCTGCTTAAACTGGGTTGTGGTCCCAGTTTGATTCTCTCTGACAAGGGAAAAGTTGTCCTCGTCTGCCAATGAAATCTCACTAATCTCTAAGTGCCCTTTTAGCAACATTGTTGTTATTGTTAGGTTCCATGGAGTTGGGTCTGACTTAAAGTGACCCTATATAGAACAGAATGGAACACTCCCCGACTCTGTGCCAATAAACACTTGAAATTGCCTTGCAGGGAGGAGTGTCAGGGCCACCATGGTAGCAGCACAAACTACCAGTGGGCTGAAGTTTTAAACCTTCTGACAGATTATCATCTCCCTGAAGGCAAAAGGAGTGAGATCGGTCCTGTGTCTCAGAATCTTTTAACACCAGAGCCAGGGGAGAGCATGGAAGGGCTTGGTACTCTAGGAGCTCCCAAACTCTTATTAGCCTGGAACGCTTTATTCAGACAAACTCTAGCATGGAAGCCCAAATGGAAAACAGAAGTGCTCTGCTTAGAAACTGGGGCCTGGAGAGAGGAAGCCACCTGTCCTGTGTCACTCGGCAAGTCAGTGGCCGAGCTGTCCCACCTGGGCACATTGCCCAAGAATGACCTGAGCATGCAGCTTACCAGGATATGTGGGCACTAAGCCGTAAGGAAGAGCCACACATGGGGAGGCAAAGGTATATTGCGGAGGTTCACCACCTTCCACTGTATTTTCACTATGCCCGGTGTTTTTCCTCCACCACGACCTAATCCTCATAGAGACCCACAAGCCAGTATGATGATCACTGTCCTCTTTTAGGCTCAGAGAAGTTAAGTGACTTAGCTCAAATCACAGAGATCAGAGATGGCTAATCTGGGATTTGAACCCAGTGTCAAAGCCCAAACATGGGTTTTCCTGATGAGCAGAAGTTTATTCATTCAGTCTTTCATTCACTCAAATATTTATTGAGCACCAACTGAATACCTGCCTATAGCTGTACCACTGTGGCATCTGATCCCATCAGATCTCGGAAGCTAAGCACGTTCAGGCTTGATTAGTACTTGGATAGGAGACCGCCTGGGAACACCAGGTGCTATAGGCTTGGGAGAACCCATAAACCCACACCCAAAATACAATCAGCCATTGAAAACTGTGAATATCAGAGAAGCACTGACAATACGGTTTCACCTGTTGTACATAAGGTCACTATGAGTCAGACACCAGCTTGACGGCCCCTAACAACAAGTGTTTAACAGTTGCAGTTCTAGGCCCTACCATATAGCTATGCTAGGCAGCTGGAGTGAATGAGGTAGCCTGCCCTCATTGAATAGAGGAGGGGATGGAAGATAAGCAAATGATGGCATGACAGGAAGGAAATAAAGCAGAGCAAAGGACAGTGCCAGTGAGGGACACAAAGGTGCCTCTTGTTGGTCCAGAGCCGTGCTTCTCAGAGAGTCACCGAGGTACCCATCTGCAGACTGTCGGTTTCCAGGCTGCACCAGAGTCAGAGCAGGGTTGCTTCTGTGACTCTGTACTTACAGGACACATTGGTGGCACTTCAAGTAGCCCTGGCCTAGAATATTCTTCAGTCCTTAGATCAACACAGCTGAGCAGCGCCCCACCCCACCCCAGAACACAGTACCCCCGATCTCTCCACCTGCCTTCCCTCCAGGATACCCAAAGACCTGTTGCCAAGGAAGGTGGTGGATTCCCCACCTGACCAGTGACGACACAGGGCCCACGAGTGTCCTGAAGGGGGCCAGCTCGTCCAGGTTCACAGCAATGTAAGCTGCATGGATGGCGGAGAAAGACCTGGGTTCCAACTCATGCTGTTACCTTGCAGCTACCTCAGGGTTTCCTTAATCCTGAAATGGTGATGATGATGTGTTATCTGTGTTTATTTATTTATGTATTTATTTGCAGCACTGGGGGTTGAGCCCAGGGCCTCCTACATGCTTTTGCAGGCATTCTACCACTAAGCCACAGACCGACAGTGATGCTTTATAGGAGTAGATCAGGCACATGAGGGTCGGACCCAGGGCCTGGAAGCCCTCGTTCCCACACATGCATATGTGTGTTTGCGCGGGTGGGTGCTCACACACCTGTGTCTGTGTGCACATGTGTGACATTTGTCTTCCTCACCGCTGCTGTGTAAGAGAGGCCCTCCCAGGGCCCACTGTGGCCAGGGACACTGATGTTCGTTCCCCGGGTCTTTCACCAGATTGCCAAGGGATCATCGAGGATGTGGTCCTGCTGGGCGCACCCGTGGAAGGAGACCCCAAGCAGTGGGAGCCTTTGCAGAAGGTGGTGTCCGGGAGGATCGTCAACGGCTACTGCAGGTCTGTCCACACCTGGCACCTTGGGGAAGGAACAACTTTTCCAGAGTACCTATTGTGCCCGAGCCCTTATTAGAGACACATCTAGAGGCCTGACCCCTGTCATGGAGGACCCCAGGTCAGTTGTGCTCTGACCTCTTAGGAGCACAGCCCAGGCCTGGTGTTCTGATCTGGGAAGCATCTGATCCCATAAGACTACTGAAAACAGGGGAATGAGCTGAAGAGGACATCCTTGTGTCAGGCCTGAGTTGACTTGCTAGATGACAGGAGAGGCCAGGGGCAGCAATGCGCCATGGAAGCTGGAAGAGTGGGGCCATGGCTGGTGGGACCTGAGACTGGGAAACAAAGATGGCGCCCAAATGGGAGTCCTTGTAGTGAGGCTCGGGAGCTCCTGTCTGCATCATTGGCAGTGGAGGAGGCAGGTGGAAGGGTGGAGACTCAGCTCCCAAAACATGGTTTCCAGGTAGGCAGGGTGAAGCAGAGACCTTAATTTGACATAGTTTTTAAAAATAAGTGTAGTTTTTAAAAGAAGAAAAAGGGAGAGTGGACCAAAGCTTGGATGTCAAATGGTCTTGGGTCAAAACCTTGGCTCTGCCATTTGCCTTTTGGGTGGTCTCAAACAGACACCAGGCTGGGATTTAGCTCAGTTGGTAGAGTGCTGCTCTTCAGTCTCTGAGGTCCTGAGTTAAATTCCCAGCACCGCAAAAATGGGAGAAGGACCTGGCAATCCACTCCTAAGGCAATCCCGAAACAGTCAGCCATTGAAAACCCTATGAGGGTCGCTATGAGTCAGATACCGACTCGACGGCACCTAACAACAACAACAACAACAACAAACAGATACCTTCCCTGAATCCCAGTATCCTGGCCTGTAAAATAGGAATAGTAGTCCCTCCTGCACAGGGGTTTTGGGGAGATTATGGAGGAAAAGGGCGGGCACTTAGTCGGTGCCCAATAATGATAGAAGTTATAATATGTCTGGCTGGGTTTGTTCACATAGCCCATGATTTTTGGTGGTTTTCATAAACAGCTAAGGCACAGCATTAACATTGCATGTGTGCCAGATGAAAGCAACACCATCTTATTAAACCCATCTGTTCTGTTGAGAACCCAAGGCTAATGAGCTTGGTTTTCAATTACTTTATGAGGCCCTTGGCTGTGTCTTATGGAGAGAGAAGGAAGGAGGGGGTGGAGGAGGGAGCACACGGACTAAAGCCATGGCTGTGGTTCCTCAGCTCAGTTAGACACCAACTAAGAGTTCCCATTCTGCGTCCTCCAAGGCTTCTTAGTTGCTGTGAACTTCAGCTTGGCAGAGAGGGGTGCTGGGAAGGGGTTTCAAGCCAGCTACCGGGCTTCATGCCTTTAGAAGCGCGGGTTCACGTTACTGACTTTTGGCAACTCCAGTCCCTTTCCCTGGCCTTTCATGAGCCTCTGGGTGGATAGTTCTGCTCCCTGTTGAGGCTCAAGGAAAGGAGGCTCCAGCAAGGGAAAGTGACTTGCCAGGGTCCCACAGGCGGAGCCGGGATGTGACTCAGGCTGCCTCCCTCCATGCCTCCCTGCATTCTGGTCCTCAGGGGGACTTCTTGGAGCCCAGGGAGAAGGGGCCACCTCAAGGTCTCTGTTCCAGGGACTGTGCGGAGGGAAATGACAGGTAGAGCAGGGAGGGCCCTGCCAGGCGTCTGCAGGGCCATGACAGCATGTCCTGCTGGCCCACCCGGGGAGTTCCTGGGTCATCTCAGGATGCAGCTGTGACGAAGGGACTGTCCTCCCCTCAGGGAGCCTTCTGCCTAGGACAGGAGGAACCCTGGAGGAACCATGGGAGGTCGGGGGGTGAACTTCACAAGAGGGGCAGGTCCCAGGCCCACACGAACTGAAGGACTGGAAGTATCCAGAGGAGGGACTCGGCACTCCCTGGGGGAGGTAGCATCCAGCTGAAGGCTGAAAGGATGGACATAGGGGCCAATCAGAAACTGGAAGCATAGGTTCGACCAAAGAGGAACCACACTCAGAGCCCACTCTGGGAGCTTACAGTCTCCCTGGGTCTCAGGAGCACCTATATAGACAGACATGTACCGTGTCACTTCATGCTTCATCGACTCTGGGAGCTAAGACACACCAAAGCAACTGAGGCTCAGAGAGGCCAAGCAACTTTCCCAAGGTCACACAACTCATAGTGGCCAAGACAGGACTTGAACCCGGCTCTGTGTGGTCCAGAGCCAGAAGGAGAAGGGTCTCAAACAACAACAAAGTCCTTGTGTTTGCCTTGCATAGTGGACAGGGCACAGAATCTCTAACATATGTTCCTGCTCTGTCCTGCAGGTGCATAAAAAAGCAAAAATAACATTTTAAATATTACCATAATTACAACAGAAGTAGCTTGAAAGGAATGAGGCTGCCTTCGCTCATGTATAATATATGGGCAATATTTACAAACCCACTCACATCCAGGACTTGATGAAGTCTGAAGATTTGAAGTCTGATGGGTAGATCTCCCTTCTTCTCCCCTTAGCCATCTATTCCTAGATGCTGCTTCTTCGACCTTTAGTACTGAGATAATCGCTGGAGTTTGGAAGCACTGCGCTCTAGAAAGAATTAAAGAATTTTCTAGAAGAGAAAGCTTATGAGCAATGGGAAGCTATGGTCAGCTTGTAAGAGAGGAGGGCCATAGTCCTATGGGCCTTTTAGGAAGGCCATAGTGGCAGGAAAGGGGCAGCCAGGAGCAGGGGGCGGGGGAGGAGGTCATTTCTGCATGGGGACAGGGAGAGCCTGCCTGAGCTCAGGGCTGGCACAGAAGGGATAGGCATTGGGCAGCGGGGGAGGGGTGTGGATCCAACCAGACTATGGCAGGTTGACCATGGGCGGGGGCACCTGAGACATTGTGTCTGCTTGAGAACCTGGGTGGACGGTAGTGGGGAAGGAGCTGGGGCTGGTGAGCCCAGTTTGGGGCACAACAGAAGGATCTGTAGAGGGTCTGTGGAAGGTCTAGACAGAGATCCTTCTAGGACCTTCCAGAATGGTCCCTCCACATGCACCCACATGGTCAGAGACCACCAAAGTCAAAACTAGCAGGGACCAGGAGAGCACCGCCACCCCTAGGTCCCAAGCATGTGGGGGGGCGGAGGCCAGCATGTGACTACACCACAGGTCCCACAGGCAGGGCCAGGCTCAGGCTGGGCCTCCAGCCTCTCAGCCATCACCACCCAGTGAGGCAGTGAGGAAGGACGCCTTTTCCAAACATCCAACATGCCGGCAAGGCAGCGGGAAGTGGTCACAACAAAACACAGCCAAATGTGCTAAGGGGGATCAGAGACCTGGATATGGAGGGGAAGAGAGAAACTTGCATGTGCGGAGCTGCTGAGAAGCAAGCCCCAAGTTCATGGCTCTTGGCTGGCCCAGCTTCTTCCCAGGATAAAGTTCAGGGGTCCAAGAGGGAAGGTCGTGTCATGGAACCATCGTGGGCTGAGCTCGTTGCTCCTCAAGAGATGAACAGGAGAGTCTGAGGTTATTTTCTCTGGATAGTGTGGGGGTGTTTGCTGGGGAAGGGTGCAGGGAGTGAGGTTCACATTTGCCCTGAGCAAGATGAGTCGAGAACCTTCTCCATTCAGCATTCAGGCAGTGTGCGGCGCTGGGCTAAGCGCAGTGGTGGAGCACGTGCTCGGCGTGCCTGAGGCCCTGGGTTCCAGCCCCAGCACTGCAAAAAGAATTAGGGGCTCAGCCCACAGAAATGCATCTGTTGCATGCCAGGCACTCTTTGTGGCTCTGGGGACCCAGCAAGGACCAAAGCAGCAGCGTTCACAGAGCTGCCGTGGAGCCACCATGGCACTGTACACAGCCCATCATACCGCACAGCCCGTGGTACCGTACCTGGCCACCAGCCAGCTCCAACTGTGAGCTGCTGCTGTGACCCACGTGGCTCAGTCCAGCCCCGCCTCCCCAGCTCCAGTCCCACCAGGCTCCCTGGGGGTGGCGTGGCCCGCCTTCCCTCTCCCAGGCTGACCTCCCCGTCTCCACCCCCAGGGGAGACTGGCTGCTTAGCTTCGTGTACCGCACGTCCTCCGTGCAGCTCCGTGTCGCCGGCCTCCAACCCGTGCAGCTGCAGGACCGGAGGGTGGAAAACGTGGACCTGTCCTCCGTGGTGAGTGTCGGCTCCTGGGACTCTGTGTTTGCCTGTATGTGAGGGACACCTGGCCCTTGGACACGGGTACCTGCCAGGGCCCTACCTCCTGTGGGCTCTGTACCCACTCTATACCCTTAGTTCTAATCCTTACACCGTTGCCTGGCCGGAACTGTTGGCCCATTTCACAGATAAGGAAATCAAGGCTCAGAAAAGTTCCTGACTCACAAGTAAGCAATCAGCAGGGCTGGATTTGACTCTCCAGAGCCCACACTGTGGCCCCCACCTGACTGCAGATCACCAGTCAGGACGATCCTCTCTTCCAGAAACCACCTTAGCAAGCAGAGGATGTAGGTGGAAGGCTCAGGCTGGGGCGAAAGCAGAAGGACCTGGCTGCCTAACAGAGCAAGACTAGAGTGCAGCACTGAGCCCATCATCGGGGAGTTTCCTTAAAATGCAGGGTCCAGGGCCCCACTGCCCAGCCCTTCCTATAGGTCTCTAAGTAGGGAGCCCGGGACTCTGCATTTCAAACCTACTCCTGGAGGAGTTGGGCAATTAAACAAGGTAGGCTACAGGCACAGATGGCTAAAGAGGGCTTTTGCTGGGAATAGGGGATCTGCCTGGGCAACTACCAAGCCCACCTTGAGTTTCCAGGTGACTTTTTGGGCTTGAAGGGACCTCATCCCCCAGCCATGTGCCTGCCATAGGAAGTTAGTGCCTGCTATGAGGACATGCTGCCTATACCAGCTCTGCCCTACGTCTTTTCCAGGCATTAGTGTCCCCATTGTGCAGATGAGAACACCGAGGCTTAGCAAGGACAAGCAGCTTCTCAGGGGGCCCACTGAAGCATAGCAGTGCAGGACTCAAACCCAGATTCGAAGCCAGTGGGCATTTCCCTGACTCAGGTAGGTGTGAGAAACAGAAGGACAGGTGCCCACTACCAGGAGGGGAGGGCAAGCGGCCTCAGTTGCATCCGAGGGCCCTCTTCAGCCCATGAAAGCCCATGGGATGCGAGATGCGAGGGCTTCAGTTTCCAGCTGATACATTTTTGGCTGTTGTGAGTCAAGGCTCAAGTGCTTCCCAATCAGGACCCAGTTTGAGCAGCGCCATCCTGCCTGACAGACAGCAGCCAGACCGGACCCCTCCCTCTGGAGGATTCCAGCTTCTGTCTCCAGCACCAGCAGCTGCCACCCCAGCCTCCCCCAACCCCTCTGATGGCGGGAGCAGCTGGGCACGGTGGCCACGCACCCGCCCACCCCGCACAGCCAACACTGGGCAGCCTGGTGCTGAGACTTGGCAGTAACAAAGGGGAAACTCTAGCGCACACAAAAAACAGAACTTCACCCAGCACTGCTGCCCCTCGTTC
Organism: Pedetes capensis; assembly: GCA_007922755.1. Classification (NCBI taxonomy): domain Eukaryota; kingdom Metazoa; phylum Chordata; class Mammalia; order Rodentia; family Pedetidae; genus Pedetes; species Pedetes capensis. The sequence continues at coordinate 26,915 of VMDO01017862.1, forward strand.
CCCAGCCACGTCCCTGCCCGGGTCACCTCGGCCTCTCGCCAGGCTGCCGCCATGTTGCTGGGCCCAGTTCATCCTCACCTTTTTCTTCACTCTCCCAACTCCCAAGCCCCCAACACAAGGCCTAACCCACTCAGGAAGCACAAACAAAGCCTCCTGGGAGCCTTGGGGGCTGGCACAGGCTCAGGAATAGTAGTTTCTAGACTCACCCACTCCCTGACCACTCCTGGTGGCCAGTCTTCACAGGACAGAGGGGAGTGTCCGCCCTTTGGAGTTTCTTTATCCCTGAAGCACTGGCTGCGTGAGCTTGGAACCTCACAGCCACCAGCATGGTAGCTATCAGGCATCCCCAGTCTGTGAGCCACCAGCCAACTCCAACTGTGAGCTGCTGCTGTGACCCGCGTGGCTCAGTCCAGCCCCGTCTCCCCACAGCTCCAGTCCCACCAGGCTCCTGGGGGTGGCATGGGCCACCTGCCCTCTCCCAGGCTGACCTCCCCGTCTCCACCCCCAGGGGAGACAGAGGCCAGAGAGCTCGGCCTCTGAGTGCAGGTCCAAAGCCCATGCTGTCTGCCCCCCTGTGGGAATGAGGAAGGCTTGGTCTCCAGATCAGGGAACCAGACTTGGCACTGATGCCTCCCGACAGGTGCCTGGGGCTTTGTCCTGTTTGAGGGCCCCTGAGCTCTGAATGGGGCAAAAAGGAGCGGAGACTTTGCACCTCACCCGTGCAGAAAGAAGCCCTCCTCTGCCAAAGAATCAGGGCAAAAAGGACTCGCTGGACGTTCCTTTCCGATGCGGTTCCCTTCCATGCACAAAGCCCTTGCACACTCCAGCTCTGCCCTGAGAAGCCCTGGGGTGGGTGAGACCTGGAAGAACACAGCCTTGGGCACCAGCTGTGGGACCTCAGGCCAGCTATGCAACCTCTGTGTGCCTCCCTGTCCTTATCAGTGAGATGATGGGAACCACCTGACTCCCAGGGCAGCCCAGGTAAGAGGCTCTGCGCACCGCAGGCCCTCACTACACACCAGCTCCCTCCTCTCCTACCCTGCCGCCAACCTGGGTCGCCATGGTTTGGACCAGCAGCTTCCAGACCTCTCTCCCTCCTTAGCCGATCTCACTGGCAGCTTCCCAGCCCATCTAATAATAGCTGCTTAGCACATTAGGAGTGCCAGCAAAGCAGTGCTTTCCGCCTCTGGGTAATTAGAGGTAATTAGCGTTGCCTCAGTGGGGCTTCTGCTTCCCTTGGAGAGGGGCTGCCATTCCTTTCCTCTGGCGCTGCTGGGGAAGCCCGGCCCTCCTCTCCGCTCCCAGCAGAGCACAGACCTGTCCTCTCTCCGTCCCCTGTCCCAGGTAGGGGCCTTCTCTGGGGTGAACAAAGGGACCAAGGCCAGGCTCCCTTGTGGCCCTTTGGCCTCTCCCACACAGGGACTAGGGGCAATGGCTGGGGACTCTACCACCCCAGGGCCCAATAAGTAAGGCTTCTGGGAGCCCTGCCCCAGGCAAGAGTGTCCGTGCCCCAAAGGAACTGTCAGGTGGCTTCTAGAACATAGAAAAGGGCTTGGCACCAAGTAGGCGTTCAATAGTAATAGCAATAATGACAGCCAGCCTGTCAGGCACTGTTCTGTATGCCCCACAGAGGTTCGTCACGCGATCCCAGAAGCGGTCCTGTGAAGGCATGGTGACCCATTGTGCAGAGGGGAAACTGTGTCTGTAGGCGGCAACATTGCCTGTGAGTGACGAGGCTGGAGAACCTGCTCCAGAGCCTTGGCCCTTCGCCACACAGTTTGTGCCGCCTGCATTCCAACGGCTCTGTGGACTTGGCAGCGACATCCATCTCTGCCCACTCACCTGTTGCTCACATTATCTCACTGGACCCTTGCACCAGTCCTGTGTCACAGATAAGGAAACTGAGGCCCAAGAGAGGAAGGGCCCCAAGGAGCGTGCTGGGCTTGGAAGGAGGCACTGGGGCTAAAAGAAGAGGTGGTGGCAACCTCAGTTTGGTGCAGTTGAGGTCTCTTGAGAGGCAAGGAACCAGAAGTGCTGGGGCCCAGTCTTACCCATGTGCATCCAACAACCACTGAACCCCGTGAGGTGCGGGCTGCATGGAGAACAGAGGTGGCTTCGGAGTGGCCGCTCCCTCTCAGCTCTCCCTGAGCTCACAGTCGATCGATCGGCAAAGGGTCTAATAGTACCTGATCATGACAGGGGGTGCTGAGAGCTGTCACAGGGGTCTAGAGGCCGGGGAGCCCCAGGGAGGGCCCCTAACCAGCATGGCATGTTGAGGAGAACTCACTAGATCCAGGCAGCAGGCAGATTTCAAAAGCACAGCAAGGGATGGTCCCGCGCTGAAATTTCCAGCCAGCATTAGCTATCCAGAGCTTGGCACTGTTCAGAAGAGGATCTCTCCTGCCCACCTCAGCCCTCCATCCGGCTAATATAACACTGGGTGCTGGCAGCCACTCTGGGGTCTGTGCAGAGTGGCAGCCCAGGAAGTGGGTGTGGCTGAGGAGGCCAGAGCCAGGTGCTCCAGGACAGCTGTGTTGTAGGATTTCCACCTGGAGTCAGCTGCAATAAGTAGCCACCTCCCTTCCTTGCTGCCTGTTTCCACCCAATCCCGGCACCAGCCCTTCCCCAACATTACAAAGATGTGGGGAAGCAGCTCTGGGTTGTCCCTAGAGAAGCAGTTATTGTTTGTGCCTGTGGGGCTGAAGTTTCTGTTGGCTGGAATTCAGATGTGATGGCTAGAGCTTAAGCAGCCATCTTGGCTCCCCAATGGATCATCTTCGCTAATTCCCTATGCTCTGTCCCCACTTCTAAGAAAAATTAAGGGAATTCAAATTTCTGGAGTAACTACTACAAGCCAGGCACTGGTTGGTGATTTACACATATTGTTTCTTCCTGCCAATCCCTTGAGACTAGGTGTCACTAACTCAAATTGGATAATGTGTGAAAGTGTTTTGGATTGTATATGAAACAATAGTAAAAGATAACATGCACTGAGTTTCTACAAAGAGCCAGGCCCTTGATTTCCTTGCAGCATACATTTAAAGTCATGGTCATCGTTTTACAGTGGGGAGGCTGTGGTCAGGAAATGGTAAGGGCCAGTCCAGTTTCTAGGCAAGACAGGGACCTATTTCTCAGGATCCAATCATAGGTTCTTTCTGGTGTGACATAGCCACTCAATATGCCCCCTCATGAGGAAAGGCACTGGCCCCACCTTGATGTCCACCCTGACCCCGTGGGCCTGAAAAGCCACTTACATTTGGGGATTCACATATGTGTTCACTGAGAACTATGTAAATGCATTTGTGAGCAAGGGAGCAAGAGGCAAGCAGGTTCCCATGGTGAGAAAATAACAAAACTGTACAGGGAATTAGTTTTCTGTGTTCTTGAAAAATCACTTGAATAACCCAGTGTGATTTGTGACTCAAATGGAAATGCGGATGTTACCAGCCAGTCTTTGCGTTGTTACCTAAGATTCACAGCCAGAGGCTTCCTGGTGTTTCCCTGGCCTCTATTTTAATAAAAGTCTTCTTCCACCATAAAAGAATGCCCTTCCCACCCCAGAGGACCCACACTTTTCAAGATATTTCCTCCATCTTTGTTTAGTTCTGGAACAGAATTCCCCCATGTGTCTGTCAGCTGGTCATGCGGTGGGGGCTTGCATGGTGTTGTGATGCTGAAAGCTGTGCCACCGGTATCTCAGAGACCAGCAGGGCCACCCACAGTGGTCAGATTTCAGCTGAGCTTCTAGACTAAAACAGATTAGGGAGAAGGACCCATCAGCCCAGTCCTGAAACAATTAGCCATTGAAAATCCTATGAATAGCGGAGAAGCACTGTCAAATAGAGTGCCGGAAAATGAGTCCCCAGGGCTGGAAGTGTTTCAAGAGACAACTAGGGAAGAGTTGTCTGGTCAAAGTAGAGTTGACTTAATAACTAGAATGGCATAAAGCCCCTGGAACCTCCTTTTGCTGATGTGGCACAACTCAAAATGAGAAGAAACACAGTGGCTGCAAACATAAAGAGATCGTGTGCATGGCACAGTATTTTGTTCTGTTATACGTGGGGTCGCTACTTGATGGTACTCAACAACAACAACAACAACAAAAAAAAAAAACAGCTTTGAATCTAGAGACTTCCCAGTCAACTCTGGGCTTAAGAGAAATGGAGAACTAGGGTTGAGGTTGGGGCTGGGATTTGGCTCAGTTGGTAAAGCGCTGCGCTGCAGTCTCTGAGGTCCTGAGTTCAATTCCCAGCACCGCACAAATGGGAGAAGGGCCTGGCAATCCACTCCCAAGGCAATCCCGAAACAGCCATTGAAAACCCTATGAGGGTCGCTATGAGTCGGACACCGACTTGACGGCACCTAACAACAACAACAAGGGTTGCGGTACGGGTGTGTGGTCAGGGGATGCTGAGGTATAGAAGCTTAGCTTGGGGTCCTGGGGAGGGCTGGGCCCTGCCCACCCAGCCACTCACCCACCCGCCATGGCCCTCACTCACTGTCCTCCTGCAGGTTAGCGGCCACTTGGACTACGCCAGGCAGATGGACACCATCCTGAAGGCCGTGGGCGTCCGCACCAAGCCAGGCTGGAGCGAGAAGGGGCTTTTGCTGGCCCCCAGCAGCCTGGCCCAAGAAGGACCTCGCCAGGCAGTGGCCACCTCCTCAGCAGACAAGACCCCTGACCAGGACAGACAAACTCAAGGGCCTGCACCCCAAGGCACCCCCAAAGTGGCTGTGCCCACTGACTCCAGCCAAGCCCAGGTGCCAGTGGGAGTGGACCCAGCCGAGAGCCCCCAGATCTGCAGCCATGGCGTGGGCCCCAACCCACTGGGTTGCCCTGATTGTGCCCACGAGACCCAGGGGCCCTGTCCTGGGCTGGACTGATCCTGGGGGGTAACCTGAGCTGTCTCCCCAGACTTCTATGTGCGGCTCTCTTCAACCCTCTCAGGCCCCCAGGGAGCTCTGAAGGGGGAATTTGTACAGGTGCCTCCCCTAAGGTAAAGGAATTGGAATGGAAAAGGAACTGGAAGGGAGGGGAATCCATTGCCTCCCCAGAGAAGCAAAGGCAGAGAGCAGCAAGGTCAACCCAGCCAGGTGGGGCCCCAGGACTCCCAGTCAGCCATGGATTTCCCGCACGTCAGGTCCCAGCTGCTGTGCCTGGCTACTCAGCAGGAGAAGAGGTCTCGGCAGGCTGAAGGCTCCGGAGCTGCCTCCCTCCCCTGGCCTCAGTGGAGCCAGGTGTCAGCCTGCCCCTCCATCCACACTCAAGGGCTGCCCGTCAGCCCCCACCCCCACCATCAGGCATGCACAGAGCAGGCCCAGGTACTGAGGGCATGGTGTCCTCTCTCTGCTGAGGAGATCCCATCGGCTCCACTGCACCACTGCAGACGCCACAGTTCCACAGATGTGATGTGAACAGCGCCCCCCACAAAGTTGTGCACCATGGTGGGCCTGGGTATAATTGTCATGGGGCATGAGGAATAAATGCTGAATCAGCATTCAGTAAGCCTGCAGCCGTAGCCCTGTGGCATCCAATCCCATCAGATCTCAGAGGCTAAGCGGGGTCAGGCCTTGTTAGTACTTGGATTGGAGACTGCCTGGGAACACCAGGTGCTGTAGGCTTGGGAGAAGGACCCAGCAACCCACTCCCAAAAATCATTCCAGCATTGAAAACCTTATGAACAACAGAGAAGCACTGACAATAGTGTTTCCCCTGTTGTATGTAGGGTCGCTATGAGTCGCATACCGACTCGACAGCACCTAACAACAACAACAACAACAACAACAACAACAGTATCCAGTATGATGGGAACCAGGTCTGATGATGAAGGTGGATTGTGTAGGGGAAAGATTTCCTGTAGCAGGACTAGGGGTGACAAGAACATATATAAATAGCAAGACAGCCACCACATATTGAGTGTTTGCCATGTACCAAGTGCATCCATGCATTGTTCCACTTGACCTTCACACTCATCCTATGGAGGTGGGACTGCTGTTCTCTTCATTTTATACTTGGGGAAACTGAGAGTCAGAGAGATCAGGTCACTTGCTCAAGGTCACACAGCTGGTCAGTGATGAAGCCAAGTCTCAGACGCAGCCAGTGGGTCCCAGAGCCCAAGCTCTCAGCCACCGTATCTGCATCCACGGGAGCCTTCTCCTTCCTCCTCCCTCTGCCCCTGGGCAGCAGGGTCAGAGGAGACCCACCCTTGCAATACACACGGGGAATCCGGGGCCAGACAGAGGCTATGTGGACATGCCGGGTGAGCGCCAGGAAGAGAGCAGGAGAAACGGGTCGTGGGATAGAGAAGCTGAATGGCATCTCCGATCCCTGGGCATGTGCTCATTCTATAGACATTTACACAACTCTTGCTGCTTCTAATCTAAACATGTGCCAACCTGAGGTCCTGGCAGGGGAAATGGTGTCACTGGGGTCCCAGAGTAAATTAGGCGCAGAGCCCAGCCCAGAAACCAGGACACGTGGGCCCCAGGTCTCTTTCCCCTACTCCAGCATGCCCTCCATAAAATCCAGTCCATGCCATGGTCACGTCCTTCAGCTAGTATTTATTGAGTCCCCTCGGGCAGGCCTGGAGGCCGAGGGGCAGCCCCAGCAAGCACCGTGGCCCTTCTGTGGCCCACGGCCAGGGCTGAGTTGAGTCTGATCGGCACCAAGGAGAGCGCCCGGCCACACTCGGAGGACCCTGGTAATTTGGGCTGGTGGGACATGAGGGCTTTAAGAAAACCCCGGGGCTGAGAAGGAACATAGGCAGGTGAGCTAGGAACCAAGCGCTTCCCCAACTCCTCCCCTCCGCATGCCAGGGGCCACCTGCCTGCCTGCAGCCCCATCCCAAGCAGGGGCAGGGGCAACTCCTCTTCACCTCTGCTCTGCTGGCCCAAGTGGCCTCCATTCCCCTTTCCGTCACTGCCCTGGAGAAGGCCAGAGGAGACAGGACAAGGGGCTGGGATTGTCCCCGTCAGCCATTCCCTTCCAGCTCCAGGAAAACCCAGCGAGGAAGAAACCCCATCCCTAGAAACCCCATGCGTTCCTTTGGCCCAGGAGAGACACAGCAGCAGGTTGGGGGCTGGAAGGGTCCCTGAGCAATGGGGGCCCCACCCAGCCCCCAGACCAAGGAGCTGGGGAACTACAGTCAGATTGTGGGAATCTTAGCTTGAAATGGGAAAGAAAAAAAAAAAAAAAAGACAGTGTGCTGGGGTGGAGCTGGGTGTCCAAACACTTGCCCAGCATGTGCAAGGCCCTGCGTCCAGTGCTCAGCACCGACAAAAGGAAAAAGGAAAAAAAGAAAAGAGAGAGAAAGAAAGAAAAAACAGTGAGAACAGCCAGCGCCAGTGGGGCTGGATGGCAAGGGGTTATAAAAGCAGAATGTACCCCTACTGGCACCAGGAAAACCAAGGGGTTTTCCCCTTGGTTCTCAAGGGGACCTACCAAGTGCCATCATTACCCCATTTTACACATGGGATCACTGAGACTTGGGTTAAGTGACCTGAACCAGGCGCAGAGTGACAAAGGAGAAGAGGAGCGGGTCACATGTGTGCCTGCCTGGCTCCTGGACTAAGGTGCTGTGCTGGGCCGCCACACACATCCTGAGGGGCTGCCAGGTCCGGAAAATGTCCAGCAAGTCCTGCTGAGGGTTAAAGGTCACATAGGTCAGCTCATCTCACACTACACTGCTCACGACTCCCCAGGGGTCACTCACTAGCAGACAATACTGATTTGGCAGAACTGGATGTGGCAGAAATGAGCGCTTTGAAAATAAACTCCCAGGAGGTGATGAGAATGTGGCAGCCCACAGTGGGACTCGAGCTGAGCAGGAGCCTGTGGCCACCAAGGGAAGTGCTCCAGGCAGGGCCTCAAACCCGAGAAAAGAATGGGCTCCGGTTCTGGTGCGGGTTCAATGTGTTTAAAATTCAGAGGGTGTGGGTTTGGTTCTGACTTAAGTTTAAAATTTTAATCCTATGTGGACATAGACAGATAAAAAGTTTTTTCAATTTTTTTTTCAACTTTGAAATAGCTAATGATACACACACATAGACACACACACACACACACACACACACACACACACACACACACACACACGCACACACCCCACATTAAAAACTGAACCCAAATCCAATTCTTCACTGGGTTTGGGTTCAGGTCCAGGTTCAGAGATTTTTTTAAAAAATACTTGAGCTGGCCAGGCATGATGGAACACACCTGTAATCCCAGAGGCTCGGGAGGCGGAGGCAGGAGGATTGCAAGTTCAAGACCATGTAACTTAGCGAGACCCTGTCTCAAACAGTGAAAAAAAACAAAAAAAATGGGCTGAGGGTGCAGCTCAGTGGTCCAGCACTTGCAAAGCATGCAAATACGAGAGGCCCTGGGTTCAATCCCCAGGACCGAAAAAAAAAAAAAAAAAAGAAAAAGAAAAAGAAAGAAAAGAAAGAAAAGAAAAGAAACGAAACGAAACAATACAAAACTTGAGCTGGAACAGGTTCTGGGTTTTGGTTCAAGTTGGGTTTGAAACCTCTCTCCACACAGGATTTAAACCCAAAAAGAAACCTAACTCAAACTTTCTAAATTTTAACATATTAAACCCGCACCCAAACCCAAACGCAATTTTTCATGATTTTGAAGCCCTGGCGCCCTCCCACGGAGCCTGAGAGAATGGGCAAAGGACAGAATTGCTGTCACCCTGATCAGAACCAAGAGGCCCCGCTCCCCAACTTCCAAGTCCTCCATCGCTGCTCCCCACAAGAAAGTCACACTCAAGAGCAGAGCATCCTGCAGAGCACCATATCCCAGCCAGCCTCGGGGCACCCCTGGACCTCAGAGGGCTCCCAGGCAACTTCCAGCTTCCTGGCCTTAGCCAAAGATGGCCCTCGGCCTCAGGGACTTGGATTCCTGCTGGCCAGCTTGAGACCCAGTCAGTTTGTGGGGCTACCAAGGGAATGCAGCCGCAGCTCGGGCTCCACGGGATCAATGTCAAAGAAGTTGATGACAGCAGCAGCCCCAGCAGGCGGCGGGGGATCCCGGGTGGCCTCTCCAGGCAGCAGCAGCTGGGCCGTGAGTTGTGGGCCCGAGGAGCCGGCCAAGTCTGAGGAGTCCAGCGTGGGAGGCAGGGGCAGCGGCAGCACGTGGGGCAGGCTCACGCCTGGCCGGGTACCGCTGTGAGAGGTCCGTACGGAGGGGGAGGCCAGGCTGGCCCGAGGCTCCTGGAGACAGTGGGGGCATGGCAGGAACCTGCCCAGGGCCCGCTTGAAGTCCCGCATGAAGAGTGGGTAGATGATGGGGTTCATGGTGCTGTTACAGTACCCCAGCCACGTGAGGACGTCGAAGAGGCCCTGGGAGATGCAGTCACACACGGCCTAGGGGATAGGAAGTGTCACACCTGGTCCCAGGACAGGGACCCAGACCACCCCACCCAGCAGGGCCAGAACAGACATATGCAAACACAGGCACTGGGGGGGGTGGGGGCAGCCCACCCTCCTTGCTCCACACGTGCACTGGGGTGAGGCTTAGGATGGCCTGGGCGCATCTGCCTCTTGCTGTGACATTACCTGAGCTATGTTGGCCACAAAGAAGGGCAGCCAGGTCACAAAGAACATGCCCAGCAAGATGCCCAGTGTCAGGCTGGCCTTCAAGGCCTTCCTGCTGTGCTTAGTGGCCAGACGCCTACTGTCGGCCGACTCCACCCCCGGGCGTATGGTCCTGGGCACCTGCAGGAAGGAAAACCACACAAGTTAGCTGACCCTAGCCGCAGACTGCACCTTAACTCTAATTCTAGACTGAGTCCTAGTACTAGCAGTTAACTGAGCCCTGGTGCTTCACTGAACCCCAACTGGAATCCTAGACTGAGGCCTGACCATGATTCCAAACTGAACTTGACCCTGGCGTCAGACCAAGCCATCCTCTCAGCAATAAATTAAGCACTGACCATGGTCCCAGACTGAACCCTGACACATACTGTAAGGCCTTACATAACCAAGGTCTCAAACTGAGCCTTAAGTGTGGATCTATACTGAGCCCTGATCCTAGCCCTGCATTCACAATGAGCAGTGCAGTGAGACAGAGCAACACTGTCACAAACAGAAGTCAGATGGTCCAGAAGAACAACCATCCCCGCCAGGTCCACACTCAACACAGGCCATCACACAGTACAAGCCCGAGCACCTTCCAAAGCCTTTAGCATTTCAAGAACCAGTGGTGCTTGGACAGTGTTGAAAAACAAGGACTGCTGCCATCCAGGGCTTGGCAATTCATTGTATATGGATTCTCTTCATATTTTGGAATAGCGGTTTTGACTGTGCAATTACCCTCATCCTCCACAAAATGGAAGTTGTTTTATTTTTGAGAATGTATGTACAAAGCAAATATAAGCGATTAAATACTTTAGAGATTACTAGGGATGCTAGTGACTTTGGAATTGCCCAGCTCAGGTCCACCTTGGACCAGCAGGCACCTCCATTCTCCATGATGAGCTGCAAAACAGGGGAATGGAGGAGGCAAGGAGAGAAAAAGCTGCTTCCAGTAGCCACTAAGGGGACTTGGGCATGGAAGGTTAGAATGTTACTTTGCCACCTGGCAACTCCAGTTCCAAAACATTTAACAGCCCTCTGCACTGAATGATCCTGCAGCACGTTTTGAACCTCATGACTCCTTTGAAAATTATTTGTTGTTGTTGTTAGGTGCCATCGAGTCGGTATCTGACTCATAGCAATCCTCGTAGGGTTTTCAATGGCTGATTGTTTCGGAATTGCCTTGGGAGTGGATTGCCAGGCCCTTCTCCCTTGAAAATTATAGAAATCCCTAAAACCTCTCCCCAGACAATAAAATGCTTATGAATTCATATATATATGCTTATGAATTCACATATATATGAATTCACACACACACACACACACACACACACACACACACACACACACACACACACACACAAAGTCCTATCCTTCCAGAGGACTCAGAGACTACCTTGAAGTCTCTAGCTCCACCATGAAGCCTCTAGAAGTTCATAAAAGCTGAGATGTGAAATCCTTCTCTAAACTGTGGGTCTCAATCAGTTTGGATTTCCCTATATCCAATCTGCACAAACTGAGCCGCACCTCTAATTACATCTTAAGCAAGTACTGTGTGCAGTGGTGCGCACAATTCCTCACGAACTTTAGGTTTTAAAACCAGGGATTTACCCAGCCCTTCCTAAACAGTATGAGAGCCTGGCTTCATTCAGGCGGCCAGAGGTGGGTTGGGTACGGGGAGATGAAAAGGTCAGAATCTAGAGGCAGGAAGGGAAGCAGATTCCAGGCAACATTCTGCAGATGGAGAGGGGGCGGAGGAGGCAAAGCCAAGATGTGTCAGTGCCAGGGAGCATCAGAGCCCGCATCCCTGCCCCACCCTCAGGCGCACGCTTTCCCTCCCCTGCTCCTCTGCCCCTGCTCCTCAGTTTCCAGCTAGCTGGTGCCTGTCCGCGGTGCTGAAACCCCAGCTCCACACTGATCTTTCACAGGCCCAGGGTTTCTCCTTCTGGAATGGGGTGTGAGGGATAAAGCATATTGAAACCCCTCTCCCTCGGCATGTTTATCCAGGAGAAATGTGGTTATGCAGACATCAAAGGCAATTTCAGAAAACAGCAGCCTCAAAGAAGCCTGGCTTTCTCCCTTCGGTCTTGGTGGGGCAGCATCATGCAGAGGCAAAAGCTGGGCTCTTAAGATGGTGATCTGGCTTCAGACCACGCCTGTACCACTCACTGGGCCTTTGAACTTAAGAGGCCTGTGCCCACATCTAGAAAATGAGAGAGATGACACTTGGCTCACAGAACCGCTGAGTTGATGGAGAGTAAACGCGTGCAGTGCCTGACCCAGAGCAAGTGCTAAATCCACAGCGGCCGGGACACTGGTTCAGTGATGTGTGTATGGGGCTGAGGTGATTTGGGGCACCCTTGGGAGCCCTGTCCTTCTGCAAGAAGCTCCCAGAACAGCCCGGATATCAGGACCCATGCTCTGAGTCACCACAGCTCTAGGCTGTGATCCTCTTTCCACCCCAGCAGACACCCATCTGCTCCCAAGGCCTCAGGGGGACATAGAAGACCCACTTTCCCCTCCTAGTTTCCTCTGCTGCAGAGAGGACCATGGATGACACCTGTGAGGCCCCCGGTCGGCCTCCAGCAAGACACCCACCAAGTCTTCAAGTGGCTGCTGCCAATAAAGACAGACAATGTGAGGAGGGAGGGGACACGGTTTCCAGAAGGTTCCACTCATATGGGTTCCCCTGAGCCCTGGTGACCCAAGGAGGAGAGAGGGCAAGTAGCAGCCCTGATTTTGTTGGTGCTCTGGGCACTGGGGCAAATGGGGGAGATGCTTGGGGGGCAATCACTGGGGGAGGGAGCTCCCGAGAAGGGGGTGAAGATGAGCCAAGCTCCTCTCTCTAGTTTTCCCAGGAACAAACATGGGTTTAGGAGCTGGGGTTTTAGCTCAGTGGCAGAGCGCTTGTCTAGCATTTTCCAGACCCTGGATTCAATCCCTAGCACCATAGGAGGAAAAAATTAAAAAATAAAAATCAAGTATTCTTTTCTCCTCTTCTCCCCAAAGAGTTGACCCCAGAACTCAGGCAAGAAAGAGGAGAGAAGGAAAGTAAGACTCTGAGAGTGTAGGGAAGCTTCCCAAGGGCGCTCTGTGCCAACGCAAGGCCTCAAACCAAAGCCCAAGTGGGCCCGAGTCAGCACGATTATCCCCACTTACCGAGCACTTACGCATCAGCCTCTGACAGCTGCTACATCAGTCTTTGGGAGGGAGGCATCATTATCCCCTTTTTTCAGATGAGGCAACTGGGGGTGGCTCAGGGAGGCAAGATATCAGGGACTCAGCTCTTTGGCCCCCCGATCTGTGCGCTTCCCACTTCATCAAGCTGCTGCCACGCTCCAGAATGGCCTGCCCTGATGGAAACCTCACTACTGTCACAAAGAGGCCCTCAGAGAGCAGAGCCCTGGGGCCTGGTGATGCCACCATGCCCCTTCTAACCTCCCACCTGCTTGAGGGCATGTCCTGTGGTCTGCATGTCCCTTACGCATGTCTGTGATATGTGTCACGGTCAGAGGGCAGCCACCTCCAGGACAACCTGGCAGTGGCTTTCTGGCCAGCAAGCCCACTTATAGGTCCCTGCAGTCAACTTGGCATATATGAGAATGAGTGGCACCGAGCTATTGGTGATAGGAGAAAACTGGAAATAGCCTAAATGTCCACCCAAAGAAAAGCAGTCAGATAAGGCATGGCACACGCCTGCTACAGAGCAGGACACAGACGTTTTGAAAGAATGCAGTGATCAGATGCAAAGATCTCCAAGACATGTTATGAAGTGACAATGGCCAGAGGCAGTGCAATAGGTCAGATGCAAATATGTAAACACAGAGAAGAAAAAGGACCGGGGAAGACGAGCCCTAAGGTAGTAAGGGAGTCTCTGAGAGTCAGGTTCAAAGGATCTTTTACTTATTCTCTCTTGTTGACTTTTTTTTTTTTTTTTTTTTGAGACAAGGCCCTGCCCTTTTGCCCAGACTAGGCTCAAACTTGTAATGTTCTAGCCTCAGCCTCCCGAGCCTCCCAAGTTGCTGGGAATAGAGACATGCACCATCATGCCTATTATTGAATTTTGATTTTAAGGTATACTTCTTGGGCTGGGGTGTAGCTCAGTAGTAGAATGCTTGCCTGGAAAGCACAGGGCCCTGGGTTCTATCCCTACCACCATGAAGTCTAATCCTGGTACCAGCTGACTCACTTCACAGAAAGAAAAGCTGTGTGTTGTGGGCACTGTAGGAGCCTGGGAGCCTGACCTCTCCCACTCTGACCTCACAAACATCAGTCAACTTCTCACATCCTTAGTCACTGGCCCAGAGCCTCCCCAGGCTGGGTCTTGAACCTAAGGCCTGGACCACTGAGCTGCACCCCCAGCCCATGTTTTTTTATTTTTTGGGACAGGGTCTCGCTAAGTTACACAAACTGCCTCTGGTTTCGAACTTGCGATCCTAGAATGGAGATAATTTAAGGTGATAGATGGATGCTGCACAAGAGAAGAAAATCACCAAGAGGGCGTGACCGCGCCGGCTCTCCTCCAGCCAGTCATGTCAGGAGGAAGCCTCTGTGCTGATGCGACTCCGTTCTCAGCACCTCTGACACTTAAAGAGAAAGCAGGAGGGGGCTCAGCCGCACCAGCCATACTACAGGGATCCTGATGAGCTCTCCAATTCCCCTGAGGTTGTGCTTGAGATCACCGTCTATGGCAAGGGACACCGATTCTCCATTTCCAGAAGAGATTTAAACAAATTCTTGGAAGTAAAAAACATAAGGGAAACGATTCAAAGAAAATGCCAAGTATGTATGATTTAAGGGACTTATGGTGGGGACGGGCTGGGAGTTAGCTCAGTTGGTAGAGCGCTGCGCTGCAGTCTCTGAGGTCCCGAGTTCGATTCCCAGCACTGCAAAATGGGAGAAGGGCCTGGTTATCCACTCCCAAGGCAATCCCGAAACAGCCATTGAAAACCCTATGAGGGTCGCTATGAGTCGGATAACGACTCGGCGGCACCTAACAGCAACAACAACAACAACAACAACAATGGTGGGGACAGAGACAGAAGAGACAGGAAGGCAGGTCTTGCCACGGGGTTCTCTCTACAAGAACCCAGGGTGCTGGGGGTGTGGCTCGGGGATAGAGCGCATGCCTACCACACATGGAAGCCCTGGGCTCCACCCCCAGCCAGAAAAGAATAAAACCTCTCTGTGAGAGCCTAGGGAGATCTCCATGTGCACCTTCCATGAGTGAGCAATAAATTCCTGCTCTGTGATCTGTTTGCATCACAAACACTTTTATGAACTTTCCGAGAGAAGTTGCCTGCGCTTTGATTTCAGAAAATCCACACAAGGGAGAAACCTGTGCTGTCACCGCTTATTCTCAAGTCAGCGAATAGAAAAATCAAGGAAAGAACCCGAGACAGATTGAGAATGCCGAATGAGGCAGGGGATCTCACTGAACACTGAAAATAAAATAAATCTTTACAAATACAAAAGAAAAAAGCTAAAGAACCCAGGAGAGAGTGCCCTGGGCAGCCCTCCTGCCCCTCTGTTAGGGTTACAGCCACCTGCTGGGACTCAAGAATGTCCTTGAGAGCATAGACAGGGAGACAGAGCAGCGCTGCAGCCAGAATCCCCATCCACTCTCCTAGGTGACAGGCCAGATGCAGCTCTGGGCCTCACCACTGGATGCCACAGCCCAGCTGCTTGGGGGGACAACCAAGAGGCTGAGTCTTTTTACCCCTCACCCAAGTCCCTGGCTACCCCATGACCCCAAGGCACCTGCTACCCTCTGAGAGCCTCTTCCATCTAAGGCTACAGTAAGATGACCCTGGGGAGCCCAGGTGGGACCTTCGCCAGGGCCTCAGACTTAAAGACTTAAGTCTCTAAGGTGACCTAAGTCTCTTGGCTTAGGCATACACCCCCACCTCTCAGGGTGGACTATAGGCTCCAGCATGGCGTGGCCTGGGTGGCAACAGCAGCCACTCCACTTATAGACCTTGCAGGCCTTGAGCTAAGAGCACCTTCCCCATTCACACATAATTATTGAGTACCTACTATGCATCCGAGGGATCAAAACTGACCTAGATACACGCAGCCCTATGGAGCTTATATTCAAGTCGGGGAGCCAGAGTAACCATGTTGACAAACTGGGGGTTGTGTGAAAAATAACAGGGTAGAGGAGAGGAGTGGATCTGCAGATGAGGCAGACAGGGTCATGCAGGGAATAGCAGGGCTGAAAATGAGTCAGCCAACAGCAGCCCCAGGGAAGAGCATTCCAGGCACAGGGAACATCAAGTGCAAAAACCCTGACACAGAAGTAAACTCATGCCTGCTAGGAACTGTCCTAAGGACCCCAAGGCTGATGCAGAGAAAGAGAGGGAGGGAGGAGGAGATGAGGCTCCTGAGGTTGGCAGGGCCAAATCCTGAGCCCATGTCCTGTGATGGGTCTCCTCTTCACCCCCAAAGCAAAGGGCTTTGTGGCAGGGAGCAACATGATCATATTTTTTTTAAATTGCTGTTTGTGGGGTGCTGTGGCACATGCCTGTAATCCCAGGAACGTGGGAGGCTGAGGCCAGAGGATCACAAGTTTGAAACCAGAGGCAGCCTGGCTAACTTAGCAAGCCACTGTCTCAAGATAATATTTTAAAAGAGGCTGTGGAGCAGCTCAGTGATAGAGCACCAGCAAAGTATGTGTGAGGCCCTGGGTTCAGCTCCCCAGTACCACAAAAAGTAAGTAGATAAATAAATAAATATAAGAATAAACTAAAAATAAAATTGCTCTGGCTCTTGTGCAGAGGTTGGACAGCAGTGGGAACTGGAAGCAGGAGAGCCAGCAGAAGTCTATCAAAAGCTCCAGGTGAGAAGTGAGGATGGCCTGGATTAGGAAAGCGGCAAGAGCAATGGTACTATTTAGGAGGCAGCACCAACAGGCCTTGACAACGTGTGCCCTGAGCGTGAGGAAAGAAATACTTTCTACACTGCCACAGGTGATGCCATGTCATGGGGGAAGACTCGGGTAAGAGCAGATGGGGAAAGTCGGGCCACCCTGTGTTCCCTGCCGCACACGTTAGTTTCCTACCCCACATCTCGGCCCAGTTGTCCTGCCACCAGTCAGGTCCGGGATCTGGAGCTCAGAAGAAAGGTGTGAGCCAGGAACCGCAGGCGTCATCGGCAAAGGTTTCCCAAGGAGCTGACACTGGGCGCCCAATGACCTCATTCCTCTCCAACCCAAGAGCCCCAGTCCCCTGGCACATCCCAGGTACCTGCAGTGTCTCCAAGGCCTGGCCGGCCACGCCCGTGGGGAGGGAGCCCACCTGCAC